>VYZP01063106.1:9573-38232 GCA_013400635.1 Hypocryptadius cinnamomeus
ATTTTTTGAGTTACTGTGCAGAGAGCAGTAACTCAGGAAATCAAATAAAGAGCACAGGAGTTACCCTGAGCCAAAAAGGCAGGTCCAGAGGAGAAGGAAATTGGGCAATTTTGAAAACTTTTGTGCCAGGAAAATCCATGCCTGAAATCTTTTAGATCCTTTCCCCCACACAATTTCTTACCTTTTCCCCACATTTTAAATTCACCTTACAAATTTTTCTCTTCTCTCTAAAATTCATGTGTCTTTCCTCCTGGAAATCCTGCGGATTACAGCTCTCCTAAGTGTTTTAACATTTCATGCTCTTACTATAGTCTTGTCTCTTACTTTGCAATTCAAAGACCTTTCAGGCTACCAGCAAGTTCTGGGGCAAGAAATAGTTTAAAGAGCAAAAAGATTACTTTTCACTATGTGAAGAAATTCATAGTCATCTAGAACTGTAATTTAGCTTTTAAGTGTTCAGTACGCAAATCTTCTGTGGAAATTTTCTTGCTGGCAAATACAGTGATTTTTGGGACTGTTTCCACTGTGGTAAAAATTCACGTAGCAGTTTTCTAATACAGGTGAGGTTTTGACTAGATACAATTCCTACACACACAGACAAAGGATGGATCGGCCTTTGACGATGGTTGGAAGTCTTTCCTCTCTGATTGGAAGCCAGCAGTATTCCCATTTTGGCAGAAAGAGTGCCCAAACTGCGAAGTTATATTCCTGTTGTAGCCTTATCTTCTTATTCCTCACAGAGGTAGGCTTTATCATTTCAGACTGGATATGTAAAAGTGAGGAGACTGAATGTGGTTTTATGCCAAATTAAGAAACAGAAGTCATAGAAAAAATGCAAAAGCATTCTGGTTGTGTTTCTTGTCTGCATGGCAAACACAATGAAGCTAAATTCTTTGGAAAGTGCCAAAATGCTCCTGTTGCACAGAAGGGTTTGTGGTGTGGGGCATCCAAGTACACCTGCAGGACAAGCTGTGTGAAAGCAGCATCCATCAGGCTGGTCTGTGGAGGGGTAACTCCAGTGGGATCAGTCTTCTGGTACCACTTCTGCTGCTACTGTGATCCAGAAAAACTGGCTTCACACACAGGTGTAAGATGTAGCACTGACCATGATAGAAATGTAGTGAGGAGGAGTGAGGGAACAGAGTCCAGGAGGCAGAGGACCAAGGAGGAGAAGCTGCTCATATGAAGAGGTGGGTATCACGCCATCATCCTGTGGTTTCTATTCCTAATTTCTTACACTAATTTCTTAAAATTAGAAAATAAGAAAATTACTTGCCCTACCATACTGGGTAGAGAAACATTGTTCTGAATGTCTTTATGAAGACTCATGGACTTCAGGAATTTTGTCAATTGTATACATTCTCTCAGCTCTATGTGACTAAAACACAAAGGAAGCAGAAAAATGTAATAGCAACTGGAGGACATAGCCTTTTTCTGATTAATGATGCACAGCAAGATTATGTTCTTATGAAGAAGAAATCAGCTGCTCCTTCTTTCCAAGCATGCAGTAGATGTTAGAAGCTGTGAGAAACTTAGATAATCTAGGTTTCAGTTACAGAAAAACAGTATTACATGAGCAATTTCAAATTGTCTTATCTGCTAAAGCTTCAGAATTGATTGCACAGTACCTTCCATATCTGGATGTGGCATTTATTAAGGCATCATTACAACATAAATACATGATCAATCTGTCCTCCAAGCTGGGAGTTCAATTTAGTGAAATTTTACTGTTACCAGAGAGGAGCAATTGCTAGATTGACACACCATCTTAACAAGTTCTACTAGCTCTGTAAGGTTGCATAATTGCATCCAGTCATTCAGCAATATTTTTTTCTCTAACTTCAGGTTACTGTCATGCAATTATGATATAATTACATGGTTATTTCACCATATAAAAGAAAGCAAACCACAAAGATTCTGAGCTTGCTTCTCAGGCCCTGTTTAGCTTTAAGCAGAAGTATAACCTTAGACAAAGTCACTGTAGCTTTCCTTGGACTTGATGCTAAACAGGGCCAGGGCAAAACAATGTGCAATGTGCCAAATTTCTGAACTGCCTTTGAGTCTTAATACAGAAACTCAGCCTCCTTTTGGAGTTTTAGCTTACCTGAATGCATTGATCTCCACATACAGATGTGAGCACAATTTGGTCAATTTCCAGCTAGAAAAAACTGGGGGACAATAGATGAAGAAAAAACCAACAGTAGATACTCCATAGTTTTGACTATTCATGTATATGTATGTGTGCATTTCTAAATTTAACTAGACTTCTCTTTAAAATCTTCATCATTGAAATAAAATATATTTGAATTACAGAGGGAAAGCATCCCCAAACTTGCTACTGGCTCTCTGAGTGCTGCAAGTGCACCACGCCTGAAGATGCTCAGAGACCACACCTGCTCCTGGTGCTGCAAGGTGCTTAGGGCTTCAGTGACAGGTGTGTTGGGCTCCACAAATATCAAAATGCCAGGGAACAGAATTCCCTCCTCCCAGCTTGACATTCCCACTTGCTCTGATTCTTATGGACCAAAAGAGAAGTGTCTATACCTATTTGCTGCCCAAGAAAGCAAAGGCAATTGATTGTCTTTTGAACCAGTTCTTTTGAACCAGTTTTACTTTGTCTGCAAGGAATTGAACCAAACGTTTTTTGTTATGTTTGGGCTGGCGTAGCAGTAAAGTTTGCGGTGCTCTCTCTGTCCCTGGAGTAGAGAAGGCACAGGCAGCTGCATGCCAAACTATCTCCCACTGCCTACCAGCGATGGGAGGGCATTCCATCTGCAGAAGTTGGAGGTAATTCTACCTTCATGCTAGATCAGGCATGGGCAGCACGTTGTGTTAAATTAGACTTGCAGGTTTTTTGTTATATAGTATGAACTACTATTTGGGGAGACTGGCATGAAAGAACCTGCAGTCTGGCATATTGGTGTGGGTGGGAGCCAGAAATGGTTTTGGCCAAAAGTGCAGAATGTTATCTCTCAGGTCTCACTCTCTCTTCCTGTCACCCCTTCCATATGCAGCAGTCACAGAAACAGATAACTGGAGGCCCGTATTCTCTTCCAATGCAATAAAATCTCAACAGGCAATGGTTGCCCTTGCTACATCAACTTCACCATCTTGTGTTGGAAGAGCTAGAGCTGTGAAAGGTTATTTTTCAAATGCTGAAAGTCCAGAACATATCAACACATTTTACACCTGGCACATGGGTGCTGAAGGACGCCAGACCACCAATTGCTTGTGACTGAAATAAGGATTAGTTGGTGAGTAAAGAAGTAAATAAACACTGAATGAATTTTACAGAAATGCAAAGTCAGCCTGTCCCAGCTGTATGTGTGGAAAAGTGGCTCAAATATTGAGAAGTCTGAAATAATAATAAAAAAGACATTTTTTAACATCAATGTGACAATGAGTGATGAAATTTTGTCTATATATTAGCTCTTACAGTAGCACTTGGTCTATTTCAAAGAAAGTGCAGCCCTTTATATTTTTGTTTAAATCATGCATGTGCATATTTTCAATTAATATAATTTGTAAAACACTGAAAGCTTAAATACCTTTATCAAACATTAAGGCAACTGCGCTGGCATTTAGATTCTTCATATTTTCAGGCAATCACATTTGAAAATGGTGTATATAGTGTACAATATTTTTAAAAAAGTATGTTTTAAAAATAAACATTTTGAAAATATTGCTCTCTCAATTCACTGCTCTGTCATTTTAAAAGTGGTAAACTTACCAGTTGATCCGAATCCTCAGCCCTGCAACTCTTTTCGGCAACATTTGACAAATAAATAAAAGGGCTCTTATTTTGCCTTAAGGTATGCCTATCCAACTCCCCTTGATTGCAAAAGACTTGTGTATGCATGTTGGTGGCTTTTTTCATGTGAACGAAATCTTTTGTATGAAATGTCTTCCCAAGACAGATTTCTCTCTTTTGCCCTCAATGTTGCAATTTGGTTTTGGCCTTGAAATATGATAATGGTAGCAGAAAGCACAGTCCCATGTCAAAGTAGGCCCAACCTGGTAAATGTATATGCAACTTTGTTATTTAAAAATATTTGGTTGAACAAAATTCTCACCAGTAAGCCACATCTGTGGAGAGTAAAGGTAAGAATTGAGAAGCAGGTAAAGGCCAAGAGTAAGAAGAGCAGAGTACAATAAGACACTCGAAGAGCAGGCCACGTAAGATATTGTCATGATGTGAACAACAGGTGAACCTTGTCCTTCCTGTCATTGAAGGAAACAAGTCCTTAGCTGCACATAGCATCCTCTAATTTTGCCATTGGGCAAAGCCATCGGGCTGTGACCTTCAAACTACTTATCACAGAATCATAGAAACATTAAGGTTGGAAAAGACCTTTGAGACCAAGTCCAGCTGTCAACCTAACACTGCCAGGTGCACCACTAAGTACCACATCTGCATGTCAATTGCCTTTGCTTTCTTGGGCAGCAGATAGGTATAGACACTTCCCTTTTGATCCATGAGAATGAGAGCAAGTGGGAATGTCAAGATGGGTTGAGAGAATTCTGTTCCCTGGTATTTTAATATTTTTTTTATGATTAATATCCTATTTAATTGATTTTGAGCTATGTAAAACATTAATCTATTAATGATGCCCAGCAGAACAATACTCAGAATTCAGGCTCTTGTAAAAATGGGGGGTTTGCCTTTTGGATTCACATGAGACCATTGAAAAATCTATTATGAACAAGAAACAAGATGGAAGTATTGATGTTTGCTTTTATTTTCTGAGCTCTGCAGATTTGGAAATAAAATGTTATTTATGATAAAACATTATTCTCAAGATAATTGTGGTCCACAGGAGGAATTTAAATTCGCAGTCTGTACGCTGCTGTCTTGACACAGTCTCTAGAGGCTGAATGTGTGGGCAGATGCAGGTATAGCAAGGGAGCTAAAGAAACTGTCTCCCAGCTGCTCTGGAGAAACAACTTCTGACAGGCCAGTAAGTCCATGGCATTTTAAGCCGTCACAGAGTGTGGCTTATGCTTCTTGCTCATGACGTTTCTGTGCCATTGGTCCCAGCTGGGAGAATTGAAAGAAACAATAAAAGGTGCTCCTTCCCAGGATACTCGGGTGAGCTTTCCTTACTACAGGGTATTATGGATGGTGACAGCTTACCAGTCCAGGGACAAAGCTATGGAAGAGAAGTTCCACAATGACTCAGAGTCATGAAAAGCAAGTAGATTATTTCTATATTGTCTCAGGAAGTCCTTAAGCCACAATTTGCTGAAAGTCCTGAGAACACTCCAGAGAAATACTTCTGGAGCTTTGTGTCATTACATTCTACCATCACTCTTGGTGACAGGATGGTGGTTTGGGTGAACCTTTGACTCAGTATGGCCATTCTTTCGTTCTTATGTCCTTACATGCACCATCAGTACTTCCAGAGAGTTCTTGGTGGGGTTTGTTTAAAGTATTAACAATTTTGAAAAAAACTGTTAATAAAAGCCCATCTTGCATTTAGTTGTGACTTGAAAGAAATGGCCACATTCAGGAAAAAATCTGAAATACCACTCTGGATGGGATATGCAAGTGAGATTTCCTGACTCAGTTTTAAAATTGAATCTATATGCTGTCAACATCCCTTAAAAATTTATATTGTTTCACAGATTTCAGCAGATAGGACTATGCAAAAGAGAAAACAGTCGGGCAAGAAAGCACCAAAACAGTCTAGAAATACCAAAAGTGGCTTGTGGCCTTTAATAAGTACAGCCCTTCTCTCCCAAGGGAACATGTCACTCTGGTCTTTCTTGCTTGAGAAAACCTCAAGCAGTATTTTACATGTCAGGGCAGTATTTCAAAGCAACCTATCTTTTCTCCTGACATTCTGATCTTTAAAATAAATGGGACTTCACAACCATTTTTTTTCTCCTAGCAACAGCTGCCGATGTGAATAATTTAGGTTGGCACTGAAGATTTCACCAAAATTGGAGAAGGGCAAAGAACATGCAGAGATCAGTAGGATCTCTTGGTTTTTACTGACTGGTTAGAGTTGAATGGGACCATAAAGAAAAATAATTTTATTAGATGTCATCATTCCACTGTGATCCTCACTTCAGACTGAAATCAGTCTGTTCAGTCCCAAAGTGATGGTGTCTCTTCTTAATCACACATTAGTGGCAATTAGAAACATGAAGCTCTCTGTTATTTCTCCTGTATGTTAGATAAATTATTCCCCACCTTTTGTGTTTGTCTTTCACAGACACATTTTTTCACTTCTTTTCTCAGATTTTGCACAGTGTCATTGGAAGTGAATGGCTTCACCACCATCAAGTCTCTGATCTTGCCTCCTGCTACATTAAATCTAAGTGCATAAAACAGTACAGCAATTTTCTCCCAGGTCTGTGATCTTCAGTGTTACCCTGAAGTGGAGATGAGTGAAGATGGCTGGAAGGAAAAAGCACGAGGTGGGATAAAGTCGAATGCCGCACTGGAGCCCGAAAGGAACTGTAAAATTGTGGTCACTTAAAAGTGCAAATCTGGTTTATTTTTCAAGTATTAAAAACAGACATTGCCTTTGGCAGCATTTTGGAGAAATGTGTCTTAGCAAATTTCCTGACTGAACCAAAGAATTATCCAACATCACTTAAAGACTTGAAGCTATGTCCTAAATAGTAATTAGCATACTTGTTATTGGCATTGATGCTTTCCTCTGCAGAAAGCAGATGTAACAGTAAATATGAAAGTGATAAAAATTTTCTCTTTTCAGCAGTCCTGCAAGCCATTTGGGGATTTTTTTTTTACCATCATGTCATTCTCTCTTCAGAGCCCTATTAGCATTACTCATCCAAATACAGAAGGACAAAACTAGCCAGAGATGCAGGAGTATTGCAGCACAGTTGGCGTGGCAGAAAACTATTGAGATCAAATGGTGATCCATAAAGGATGTTCTGTAATCCCAAGAAGAAATGCATTGGTGGAAGCAATGAACCACATGGATGTTTTTAGTGATGGCAATGGCTGGCATTCAGGGTATTTAGCATTTGGCAAGGATGAACAGCCAGCCCAGGCAGAATAGACATTTGGAACCATCTGAGATCTCTTCAGAGCCAACAATTTACTTCTGTTCCTTTTTTATGAAGTTGACAATCTGGAATTCATGTCTTGCCTGGTGATCAGCTGCTGTAAAGAAGGGAAATTAATCATCCTCCTTCTATGATGCAGTGTTTTCTTATATTATGTATGGTCTGTCCTGTGGCACTTTGTTTCAAACAGTGCTTTGGCCTAACATTCATCTTCTCAAATCCATACCATAACTCAGACAGAGGTCTCAGGACCCTTACCTTGAGACTCTGAGGGTAAGAAAGCAAAAAAACCAAAACAAAGAAAGAGGGAAAAATTGATTTGTGGAAGGAATCCTCTGAACCTTAGAATTCTCCACTTTAGAAGTCTAAGGTCAGAAAATCATATATTATTCCAAATTAAAGAAATTAAAATCTTAAATATTTTCACAGCAAGGATTTAGCAATTAATGAAATTCATTATGAAATTAAAAAAGGTCTGAAGCATTTAATAATATTCAGCTTTGTGAGAAGCAATCAACAGAAGGGGTGGCCGGAGTATGCTGACCATTCCTTTGAAAGTTTTTGAAGATATTTCTCTCTTATATAGGATGACAACCAAATAATCTGGAAAGCGAGATATATCAAAAGAGGGAAAGAAATATTCTGGAAAGTGATCTATAGAAAATATTTGCTTTCAGGGCAAAAATGTTTATTGATCTAATTGTTTTGATGTGCAAAATCGCCAGGTCTTTCCAATGCCCAATTTACAGTAGATTTTTCAGGAGGAAACATCTCAGCACAGGCAGGAAATTATGTCTTGTATCCTGGTACCTAAACCACTGAAAACAAGTAGTGAGAGGTGGGAGAGAGAGAGAGAGAGGTGGAATTTACTTAATCTACTTTAGATACCTACAAAATAGATGCCTTCATGTGAACTAGTGGCTCCCTTTATAATCAGACCTGGGTTTAGGCAGAAAGTGGATGTCTCTGGGGTGCAAGTAGCTTGTCATAATTGTGCCTCTGTGTCAGGATATTTGCCTTAGGATCCACGTCCACTATTCAAAAGTGATGTGACACTGAGATTCCAGTGTTAATGTTCAATATATAGTTACATACCTGAAAGCTGGATATATTTAAAGTCCTCTACTAACCTAGTTCATGCACAAAAATGTCTGGATTCTAAAATCTTTCTCATTCCCCACCACATAGAGAAAAATTAATTTTGCTGGGTCTTCATCAATTAGAGAAAGTGCACAAATAATTATTTCATGTGGACGCATCTGCTGAACAAACACATAAACCCAAACGAGGCATTTAAGGTCTAAAATTTCTCCTTCAAACCTCTACAAGAAAAAAATTACCTTTCACAAACACTTTGCTGAAGCCAATGTTACTCCAAAAAAGGTACCAATGAAAAAGAAAGATTTTATCAAAGCTTCAGCTTTGTGAACATTTTCCAGCTAGATTGCTTTAAAAAGATGTAAGTCTATGAGTTGAAAAAATTCCCCTCACAAAATCAGAAGGTGCTGTCCATTGAAATACAGCATAAAGTAGTCTATTCCATCGCTGGGGGGAAGTATAACACGTGGAGGCAGAGCTGGGAAGGCAACCATCCTGTTCCCTCTGTCATGTTTTTCCCATCCACACGGGAACACCTTTAAGAGGGCTGCCTGTCTCCAGTGCTGGGAAAAGAGACCATGCCAGTGCAAAGACTGTTCAAAATAAATGTACTACACAGTTCTGCAGAAAGTGTCTTCTTTGCTAATGTTTGCCTACTTCCTCAGTCATGAAGAAAGTAAGAGACAAAACATTACAGCCTTTATTTTATTGCCTTTGCAAGTGATATTTTTCTCTTTGGTAAAAATGTGTGTTATTGTTTATTTTTAAATTCCTCTGCCAGGCTGACATCATGCTCTGCACATTATGAGAAAAAAATACTGCAGGGATTTTTGTTTTTTTTCTTACTTTCCAGAGAATGTAATGTTGCAACTACTGGCAAGTTGCATGGACAAACAGTGAACGGATGATCCTGCATTTAACTCCTCATTGGACCATTTATCTCCACAAAACAGAATTATTCTTTTTTCTTAAAAAATACTGTTTTCAAAGGTACCAGGCAGCCACCAATCTGACCTACACTTGAAATATCAGCTCCTAAAACATCATCTTTTCATGTGTATGCTATCAAGCCACCATGTTTTTCCAATTTGGCCACAGAGAATAAATAAAATTTGAAGTCTTTAGCTCATAACTAATTCTCCTACTCAACTATTCCCTTCATTTGCTCTGGTCTCTCCTTCTGTTCCAGGTACTTTCTCCTGACCCTGGATTCCCACAGTTCTGTCTTGCTATTTCTCTTGCCCCCCAGTATGCCTTTTCAGCTTTTCTTTAATTCCAAAAGTTGACACTAAAATTACTACGCTGGGGGGTGTTTCCTCACTTTAACATGGATTTGAAAACAGAGTGACTTTTGCTCTGAATGGCTTTTGTTCATACAAAGGAATGTGAAGGAACAAGGAATGAAAGACTTATTTTCTTTTCTCAGTAATTTGTAGTAATGTAGTCTTTGATCACAACAAATTCGTCTTTGGGTTGGTCCTTGTGGCTTACTTAGAAAGGGAAGATTTTTCCACTTTAGATGCTGGCATTTGCCTTGTTGGGTTACCTGGGCCAAGCCATAATCTGCTGGGACTATTACAAATATAATAAAGTCCTTAGGAGTTTGTGCTCCACTTCATGAGAGCTCAATTCGAGATGGTTTTTCTCTCATGATGCACCAAAGTGTAAATGAGAGACAAATCCCTGAAGCACTTGAAAGGAAAAAGTGGTGGGGACAGGGCCAGTAACAAAAACATCTCAGGCTTGATCTCATCCTACGTTGTTGGGATGTTGTCCTGGTTCTTGCCAGGGCAGGATTAACTTTTGTGGTAGCCAGGAGGATTTCATGGCCAGGACCTGGAGGTTATTCTATAGCACATCATGTAATTTTCCAGGAATGGGGGAGTGGGTCCCTTCTGGTGGAGTAACCCTAGCGTAAAGCGAGCAGTCAGGTAGTGCTGCTTCCTTCTGTTACTGATATTGTAGCTGTTATGGTTTGTTTTTCTTGTTCCATTGCAATTTCCAGTAAATTGTTCTTATCTCAACCTGTGATCTTCACCTTTTCTGCCTCAAATTCTCCTCTCAATCCTGCCACATGGGGAGGCAGCAGTGAGACAGCAACACCTGGTTTGGAGTGCTTCAGTGGGAACTGAAATTGAGGAATACCATTCCTAAACCATAACAGATGCCTCCAATGTTGAGAAAATAGGAAGCAAAATACCTGAGGCTTCTATAAAAATTTGATAGTATACCTCCTCTACCCTGCCCATTCTTTCATCTGTTGTCCTCTACTGCTTTTTAGAGAAGCGACTGCAACAGACACAGACCAAGGGAGAGAAGAATTACTCCTCCTAGTTTCAATGTCTCCATTTACCCCTTTAAGGAAGGCTTTAGAAAGAAACTTACTAGGTTGGAACAAGAAACCAGACCTTGCAATCAGCTCCACAGTCAGTGAGGCTCTGCACAGGCCCAAGAGGCTGGGGAGGGAACCTCTAATGGCCTGGCTGCGGACCAAGATCAAAAGACATTTACCTTTTATTTCATGTGACATCAAGTTAATGCAATGTTTTAGAGGTGGTGTTGAACCAAAACATTGTCTCTGAGCCCCATTTGAGAATACAAAGTGTCAGAACCTAAAGTCAGAATTAAGCTCTGAAATTTATGGATGTTTTGTATTGGTATGCTGGAGTGAACAAAAAATCCCAGCTCACTGAGCGTTGGAGGAGAGTTATCTCCATATCAAGACCTTGACTCTGTATCTTGCATATAGCTGAAATTTTGCTTGTTCACTTCCCATGAGAGTCATCTTGGCTCTGTCTCTATTGGTAAATTAAAGGTGCTTGGAATAGTTCTCTGGCACTGAGCCCAGCCCACATGTGAGAGCTTGTGTCCACATCATTAACTGCTCTTGCCCTCCAGAACAGGATGATTACATCCCAAACTGTCTTTTTGAAATGATCCTTGGCTCACTGTGGGGGTGCTTGCACAGCCCACCCTTGGAAGAGCACCTGGATAACCCCACCTTGCTAAGATAAGCATGTGGCTGTAAACAGCATGTTTGGTTCGAATACACAAAACCACCCCAAAACTCATAGTGTTAAAAGGTAGATGACCATAAGCCAGAGTAAATAGCAATGAAGGGAATACATCAACTTTTGAAACAAAGAAGGAATAAGCTTGAAAGGAAATATAAAAGAAGGATCTCCATTTGTAATGGCAGGGGCGGTGGGGGGGGAGATCATGATGTGAAAACAGCAGTAGTCAAAAACTGATATTCCCCCTGCAGAGACACCCCGCAGCACCCTGACCTCTGACAGGCACAGCAGAGCTGGTTCCCCACGGAGCAGTCAGCACCTGGAGAATAGGCAGGAGGCATGGGAGCCCACGCCAGCGATGAGCCCTGACCTGTGGAGGTATCAGTGGGCTGCAGGGAGCGGCAGGAGTAAGTGGACAGCTGGAGATCCCTCATGACTGAGTGTGTGCGTGTTTGCATGTGCACGTGAGTTTAAAGTTTCTTGGGATTAGGCCTGGAAGGGTGTTGAGAGGTTTGTAGGTGTTTATTAACATGTTAGAAATGTGATTCATCTGCTATGTTATTGATATTTTTCTCATGAGAGGGCCAGTGTCCTATCTGCAACATATACTTCAGCTGCTCCTTTGGAGGTGTTCTCCCACTGAATGCCAGGAAATAAGCAGTATCTGTAAGAGTAACGTAAGAACTGGTACAAATATAAGAAAACATGGATCCCCCTTTTTTTAGCTGAAATGCAGCAAATGTTGTGGAAAATAGCACATCATCAGCTGGTAAGAAGTTTGAGAGAATTGTGTGCAATAATCCTTTACCTTTCTGACTTCACCAAGTCTTTAATCCTTCTTTATTTATGTATGTTTACATTAAACTTTTGAGTGTGGACCTTGGTATGATGGTGGCTAGAAGGTCACATCTATATATCCACAAGATTTTGTAGTCAGTCCCTGCACAATCTGTGCATGGGAATTCAATCTGACAGTGGTGACACACACACAGAGCCCCCATAATACTGCTAAGAGCAATTTTCATGCAAGCTACTCATGGGGAGAGACAGCTCACCTTGCTTTGGCACCTAACTCAGTGTTCAGTGAAGTGATGGTTGGAAAGAAATCTCTTGACTCTGCTAATGAGGGAGAAGGCAGCAGAGGAAAGTAAGGTACCCCGGCTTTTGGGGCAGGCAGGCAGGCAGCCTCTTCCCTTAGAGACCCTTGAAAATATTTTCTCTCCACTGGGTGGGCAGTGGTCCTCGATGAACTGCCTAAAACCTCGGTATGAGCTTGTTGCAGGCCAACTGGATCTCAGCTGGTAAATCCTTTGGGACTGATCTAACACCTAGTAGAGAAATGGGAAATTATTCCATTTGTTCCACTAAGTTTCACAGGTTTTTTATACATCTGCTTGTCTCCCTTTCTTCTCTCCTGTGATTAATATAGATTGCACAAGAGGAGTTAAATATTTAGATACAAACACTCTCATATTAAGACATTTTTTTAAGTTCATTTTTGGGGATTTTTTTTTAAGTGGGGCAAAGATGGCAAGGTACCTTTTAAGATTACTTCACTGTCAATTGCTCACTCTTCACCCTCATCTACAGATACAGAAATCCTCAGACTAGCTCTGAAGGAAATATTTGGTCTAATAAGGACTAATATTTGTGGTTGCTTTAATTGCATATGATTTAGAGTAACAGTCATAAAGTGTAGAACAGCAGTCATAAAGTGTAGCACTATTTTAAATCTGGGTATTCTCAGCAGGGACTCAATGCAGTCTGGGAAAAGCAGGTAGAATAAAAAACATGCCTCGCATGTACTTTACTGCTCTTCTATGGCATGTAAGACTTCAGTAAGATTTGTCTATTGTTTAGGAAGCAAAGAAAAATTATGTTCTCAACATTCTGACATATTAACTAATGTTAAAAATATTAGTGCTGAGGTGAAATCACTCCACATGTTATCAGTGATTTTATTGTTAGGTCTGCTCTGGTCTGTAGCCTGACCTAAATTCTTTCTACTCACTCTGTTTATAAATTTAAGACTAGCTCTACAAGGGAATTTAGGCATGACTTCACTGCACCCAATGTGCTCTCTGCATCCAGATCCTTGAAACAGCTACTTGCCTAATGGCCACTGGGGAGTACAGCACCCATTTAAATTAATGAGGGTTCCTAAATAGGTTTCTGAGGCACACATTTAGGTGCCATTGGTGGGCCTGCTGTAGCTTGCAGACAAGGAATGCAAGTCAGACTATATGGCTTGACCGTAAAGTGGCAGCAGCTAATTCTTGAAGTGATAGCCTCAAAAAAAAATAATAGTTAACAAATGTTTTGGACTTTATCTGGAAGTGATTTGAACACTACCTCACATGACAAATGTGTCAGCTGGTATTCACAACCAGCCACTAACTGAGCGGGGACATGCCTACACCATTCATTTGGGAATGCTGGCATCTCCCTTATTCAGCAGGCTAGGCACTCATCTTTAGCCTGTGTGGGACTGAATTCAATAACCTAAGTCTTCTTTTTTAAACCAATGTATCAAAATCACCTCATTTAGCAATATGTGGTCGTCTCACTCTCTTTGTTTAAATTATGGCCAGCAGCGGTGGCACTCAGATTTCATGTTATACATTAGTCTACACAACAATGTACTCTCTGGACTATTCCTGTATTTTAGCAAATGACCATATACTGAAAAATGCATCAGAAGTCTGGACCGCAGTGACCATGACTGATCATAAACACATGACGCAATGGGCGAGCAACTGGCTCATGGGCTGGGCACAGGGGGTTACAGTGAATGTGGTGACATCAGGCTGGCCACTGGTCACTTGTGGGGTTCCACAGGGCTCTATCTTAGGCCTTATGCGCTTCAGCATCTTCAGAAATTACTTGGAAGCACAACCTGAAGAGATACTAAGCAAGTTTGCATGTAATACAATCTGGGGAGGAGCTGTTGTCTTCCTGGAAGGCAGAGGGGCCCTGTAGAGAGAACTTGACAAATTAGAGAGATGGGAAACCATGAAAGAAATGAAGCTTAACAAGTGCAAGTGATGAATTGTTTTTTTGGATGGAGCAACCCAGGTTGTATGTATAGACTGTGGAATGAAAGGCTGGAAGGAAGCACTGTGGAAAGGGACCTGGGGGTCCTGGTCAAGGGCAAGTTGAACATGAGTCAGCAGTGCCCTGGCAGCCAGGGGCCAAGCATGTCCTGGAGGGCATCAGGCACAGCATGACCAGCGGGCAAGAGAGGGGATTGTCCTGCTCTGCTCTGCACTGGGGCAGCCCCACCTGGAGTAGAGTTTTGGGCACCATAATATGAAAAAGATATTGAACTATCAGAGACCATCCAAAGGAAGGCCACAAAGATGGTGAAGGATGTGGAGGGGAAGCCATATGAGGAGTGGCTGAGATCACTTGCTCTGTTCAGCCTGGAGAAGAGGAGACTGAGGGGAGACATCACTGCAATCTACAATTCCTTCACAAGGGGAAATGAAGGGACAAGTAGGAAGTACAAATCTTTTCACTTCTGTGACCACTGACAGGACTTAAGGAAATGTCATGAAGCTGAATTAGGGGAGGATTAGTTTAGATGTCACTCAGAGGGTGGCTGAGCACTGGTCCAGGCTCCCCAGGGAAGTAGTAACTGCACCAAGCCTGTCTGAGTTCAAGAAGCACTTGGACAACTTGCCTCTCTGGACCATGATTCCCATATACTTTCTCATCACAGTCGTTCAGCTGTAGCAATAGGGCAGTACTACCTTAGAAATGGGGTATATGTTCCATAGGCTCAATCTCTGAAAGCACTGGAGAGACTAGAGTCCAGGTTTCCCCTTTATGGATGAGTAGTGCAACCAGTAGACTCCTAAGTGAAAGGTTTCTTTGCCCATTTCTTTTTGAGAAGAAGATTGGGAAATGGTGACTTGTTTTCATGAAAGAAAGTAATCTAGCAGTGATGTGAACTGCAAGGCTTTGGAGAAGGGTATGTGCCTGGACTTGACTTTAGGCAGCACTTAATGTATCTGAATTCTTTTTATTCCTCTAGATTTTACAGCCTTTTATGAACTAGTTTGGAGTCTTGTATGCATGAGCTGGTATTACTGGGATCCTGTACCCATTTTTAAGTCCTAGTTTGGCACTTGCATATCTTGCTTTAAATTACACAAGGAAGGTCTGTGTAAGAGCCAGGAGCTGAATATGAACTCTACATGTCCTGAACTTACCTAAAACTGACCTGTTTTGGCTTCTTCCTCAGCTCAAGAATATTTATTAAAATTTAAAATGCTGCAGCATTGACTTTCCTGGATTTCTTGGTTTGTGGGTTGGATGCACAATAAGCGTTTGTGTGCATTCATTCATCCTTTACTTTCAGAAAAATAGCTGACTGTAGGTGCCTGGAAAATTTTATCTGTTTTGACTGCAGAGATCTATCTCCTAGATATTTGGCTTGGCAAAGTTTAGCAAGCACTGTCATCGTCATCTCCAGCTTAGAACCAGAGGTCCCCTCAAGGCCTTGGAAAGTTCTATGGTACAATCCCATCAACACAGGACTTCTTCTTCCTCCTCCCCCACCTCGTGATTCTTTTTCTAGGAGTTCAGCTCCCTGTGATCCTAGGCTTACTTTTGATACAGCCCAGCTGTGCAAAGTTAGCTCAAACTTTTTGGAAAATACTGAGCTATGAGAAAGAGCTGTGAGAAAGTACATAGACTAGAATCAGTCAAATTATAATGTAGAATTGAAGGCAGAGGTAAGATCAGTACCATGGGTAACAAATGAAAGATTCAAGGAGAAAAACACTGACAGGGAAAGTTATAAAGTCTCACTGGAAAAGACAGTGAGCTGGAAGATGGCACCTCAGTGACACCAAGGACTAGCCTGCTCCCAGAAGCAGCATTGAAAGCTGATATTTTTCACCTGATGGATGCTGGCATGATGAGGAATGTCCTGCAGGGTGTTTGTGGGGGGTGGAGAGCATGCTGATGTTTAGCCTTATAGCTAATGCTAATGCTTTCCCCCTCACTTCCTTATTATCTCTTATGTGCCCTATCCAACACGTAACTGTCTTGTGGGGTTTTCTGCTGTTATAACCTATTTTGTGAGTCTGTCCCTTCCTACATGGTAAAAGTTGCCTGAATAAAGAGACCTGGGGAACAGAAAAATAACCTATAAAAACATGACTCTGTACCGCTGTACCTTAACATGGAGTAATACAGTATTGTACAGGGTACAGTTTAAATCATTAGAGATATTTTTATATTGCATGTTTCCTTCCCAGGAATTATTACACTTCAGATGTGCTCGTTTTAGTGGGTTAGAAATCTACAGCTGCTTGGCTGGAGACACATACCAGTCTAACCTTGTAATACAAAGAATGGGAAATATCCCAGAGGCGTTCAGTGTTTGAAAAGACAAATACCAAGACCAACACAGGTCTCCCTATGCCAGCTTACCAAAGGAAAGAAATTATTTAAATACATTCTCACTTTACTTTTGCTAGCACGAGAAGGGGAGAACAGAAGGCTAAGAAACAACACTGGTAGCACAGTGTATGACTGTAGATACCCACAACACTGGAAATTAAGTTATCTCTTGCCAAATTTAAACATCAAATTTACACTTCCATATTGTTGTATTACAGAAGACTGATGGTACCTGAAGTCAGCACAAGATGGCTCAGGTCTTCTCAGTTTGGGCATACAATCTAGGAGGTAAAAATTCTGATATATCAAGAACTGTTGGCAGAAGAGCAGAAAAGTTTTCAAATTTAGGGGTGTCTGAAATTAGGAATCAAAGCTTTTTTCATTACTGTGAAATCTTATTTCATTTTGCTGTAGTAGTTAACAAGTGAAACAAGGCAACTTTAGTAGCCTGAATGTTGAAAAAGGCCACTTGAGATTATTGGCATGAATAAAGTTGTCAAAATGTTCCCTCTCTTGATATAGTGTCAGCAGCATTTGGATCTGCATTAATATTCTGCCTTTCTCAGCTGTTTATTCCTGTATTTATTCGATAGTACTTCCTTTGAGTGTAACTCTGCTTATCTAAAGCAGAAGATGGTGAAGTAGAACACTCTGGAAACTGCATATTAATGTATCATGCCTTTTATTTATAAACTCCAGGCTTCTTCAGATTTTTCTTTTATTCCTGTATAAATGTGAACTTTTCAACTTGGATAGTCTCGTAAAGCATTTAAAAAAAAAAAAGTACAAAAATTGCCAGTAGAAACATATATCTTAAAGTAATTCATATTTTGGCATGTAAAGTCCTCAGTTATTTTATAATGGTTACTTTATATTGTTGCCTTTATTAGGTTTCTTTCTTCTTTTTTTTCTGCATTCAACTGATTATGTCCATGGAAACTAGACCTAATTGTAGCTTTACAGGCAGGCCATGTTTTCCATCATTGGCACATACTGATGTAAATCACTGGGGAGTAGCACAGGACAGAGCTGCTGTTTTCTGTTATGCTGCAAATCAGAACAAGATTGGTATTTCTGATTAATCATTTTTGCAAGTGGCCTACCAATTCCCTGCCAGATTATCATGTAATAAATAAAAACATCACCAAAGATATTAGGCTCAGCACTGATCAAAAAAAGGATGACATTTCAAGGTAGATGTTTCTAAGTTTGCACTTATTAAAGTGGTCTTCACAACCTAAGTTCATTTTACCCATAAAAAGCCTATGTGTTCTTCCTGTAGGTATGCAGATGTACATATTATCCCTTTCTTCACCCCTGATGTAGGATGGAGCCTGTGACACCTCTACCCTGGCTGCTGCAGGGATGCAGGGACCATACAGTGGTGCAAGCATGCCTCCAAACCTTGCTTTTATAAATGGCTCTGTGATGGCCATAAGATTTGGGATAGCTGGGACACTGCTAAACAAAGAGGGAGCCTTGGAAAAGGTCTTTTTTGCCATCAAGACACCTCTGAGACTTCCAGAGTTGTGGGGGATGCACCAGCAGAAACTCAGCAGAGGGTCAGCAGCAACCAAGGGCTGGAGAGCACTTACATTGCACTGCTGGGGGGCAAAGGTGGGCAGCCTGCCCATATGTGTCTGTCACCCCAGCTTGGGGAAGAGAAAGGGCTCTGAGTGAGCTTGTCCTCCCCTGGGCAGCCAGGCCACAGAGACTTGCCACAGAGAGGGATGCTTTGGGCCAGGGAAGGTGAGCCAGAATGCCTGCTTGGGAGCTGGCACTTGCTCCCCAGCTGCTGCCATGCTTGGTGGGAAGATGGGGGAGATTTCATCCATCAGTGCTGCCCAACAGTGGGCTCTTGGTGTGCTGGGGCATAGGTGAGGGGGTGGCAGTCAGCCTCAGCAAGACCTCAAAAACACCACAGAGGCAACAATGCTGGGCAGACACCGAGGTCGGACTCTAACTGCTGCTACTCCTTTGCAATTTGGCACTATTTTGGCTCTTGCTTGGGCTGATCACTGTCCTTTTCTTTAAATCCAAAGGTCCTTGGCAGAAGAGAATACATGTCTCTTAGGGGCCGTCCCAGTCCTTTTGGGAATCTGTACCATAAGGATTTCAGATAGCACACTGATGAGTTTGCTCTGCCCTGGCAGATAAGGAGAGCCTTCTGTCAATACATTTTTGATCTCTGGCCTTTTCCAACCCACTGTCTTTGGGCACAGGTTTTTGGAGGGTTAAACTAAAATTTAAAGCTTCTGTTGTGAAACTCTCCATTGTACTTTTCTGTATATTCTTCATAATATGAAAAAGATATAATTTAAATTATCACTGTTGCCTCTTTTGTGTTAATCCAACATGCACTTGTCTTTGGCTGAAGGTTCTGCTGACTTTACAAAAAACTTACTTTAAAACACCTGAGAGTTAAAAAAAATAAATTTTTTCCACTTTCAGCCTCTGAGATTTTGAGTCTGCTCTACGTATTCTACAAAACCTCATGAATTACAAGTACTGAAATGTAAAAAGGTGTATTAAAAAGTGTTCACATTTATGATTTTTTTAATTCCCCAACATTGGATGGTGTTAAGCTGACAGGCAAGCTAGAAATATAATGTCACAACAGAAGCACCAAAGTTTAGCAGTTAGAATCTACGAGCTCAGGCACATATGCTCTCCTAACAACACCGCTCATTCAATCACATTCTAGCAGCCTCCCATCAGGAAGCGCTGATTTGTTTAACTCTATTAAGCTTAGATAAGAAAGGTAAATAATATGTCACCCAATATAAGACAACCACTCCAAAATAAGTTTGACATTGGCCAACAATCACTCTAACATTTTTGTGGCTTTAGCAGCTTTGGAGGCTGTTGAATGGCACAATGGGGAAAAAAAAGAGAGCAGGAGAACGAACGCCCGCTTGTTGCTTTAGCCTATTCGAGATGAATTATTGGGAAGGACAGCCAACACTCAGGCTAAACGCTAACAGATGTGGCGCCGAATGTGCCATTCAGACGCTGGTGGTTTGCTGGGGAGCGGTAGGAAGTGGCCGCAGTGGGTGGCAATGGGAGTCGGTGTCCGGCCGGTGAGTGGGGGGGCCTGAGGGGGCACAGCCCCAGCTTCCCAGGCAGATCCCACCCTTTAGTAAGGCTGACACTGCAGCTAAGTACAGGTTCCACTTTTGTACCTGATTTCTGCCAGGAAACATCTTGTTACTAGGCAAGTCTTTGACAACAACCTTGAGCACAAGGCAGAAGAAAGGACTCAGGTCTTTTTGGGGGCATGGGCAGCTCTAAAACTGCTCTGTTGCATAGGAGATATACAGACCAGCCACCAAAGCTACAAGGCCTGAACAGAGAGGCCTCCCTCAGCTCATTGGACTCACTCAGGTTATGATGAAGAAATAACTTCATGAAAACTCTTCCTAAACATATCAATGGCAAAGTTACTAATGGCTTTGGGTGTAAGATGGGACTGGTATCCATTAAGAGCCAGTCTGGAGTGTACTGGGAGCTGTGTGGTGTGACAAAAACAGACTGGTTGCTTCACCTTACAGACATCTGCCAGTTGTTTTCCAACAGAACTGTTTTGCAGCTTCTTGGCATGTAAATTACAGTGGCACAGCTCTCTGTTGAAACTTCACAAAGTCGTAGTAAACTGGTTGAATGCCTTGTGGTGTTCAAGGATTCAGTGAGATGGACAAAAATGTTTTCAACACAAAAGTTAATATTGCACAGTGATGTGGGAGGTCAGTCAAGGAGCACCAAAAACAATAGCAAAGACCCACACAGGGAGATGAAATTAACTTGTGAGCAGACTAAAAGCCAAAGTTTGCCCAGAAAAAGCTAACACCGGATATTCAATGAATGAAGGCATTCTTACAACAAGATGGTTTCATAAAAGAGCAGAAGACAGTCTGCTGTCCAAGATACACTGTATCCCCTCCCACCTTCCTGATTCACAAAGGATAAGAAAAGGTGTCAGCCAGCAGCTGAAGTTTTTCCAGAACCGTGCTCATGGGACTCATCTTCCTGTGTGCAAAGAATACAAGTGATTTCTGCCACTGATCATCAATGATTTTTTTTTTTTTCAATGGACAACTCAGTTTGATACAGCAAAAAATGTCACTGAAGAAAAGATCGTCATGATTTTCTCCCAATCTCAGCCCCTTTTTTAGGCTTGACTATAACCCACTCTGTATGCTTCCTGGTAAAGGAATAATTTAAATCATTAAATAATATTATTAGTCATTTAATTAATATTACATGTCTGCTCTTTATCTACTGTGTCTTCTCCCCTTCATTTGTGGGGACTGAAAAAACCAGATTTCTTCTCTTTTCTTGCTTGAACTGGTCAAATCCATGTTTCCAGGGTCAAAGAGTTAATTGTTGAAAGTTGGATTTCTTATTCATCACTCCAGTTTCTTGCCTGCCAGATGATACAGGACAGTACTATAGTCAAAAGTCTCCTAAAACCATAGCAGCAGCATGTCAAAATTATTTCTTCCAGCCTGACAAATTTCATAGTTCTTAGAAAAGGAAGCTGTGGAATATCTTGTCTGGGGAAGTGGTGGACCATTCACCAGAAGCAATCTGTAGATGTAAGTTTGCTGGACATCTGTCAGGCACAACACAGGCAATGTTATCTCTGCATTTAGGGTGGCCTGGAGACCTTCTGCAGTTCTGCATCTCTGTCCACCCAGTGGACGATCAGGGCTTGCCTCATCCCCCAGTGTACATGCCACTATGGTCATATCTCATTACCCCCATCCTTCACTTATGTGGAGATGAACCTTTTATTTTATGGAAATTTTAACAGCACTGAACAGCAGGATTTTGGCTCCTTCTTACAGTGTGACAGATTTTGCTGAAGAGACCACAAGAATTTGATAGGTAGCCTGTATTCCGCGTCTGAGTTTAAACTGCTCTGAAAACATCTGTTTTAGTTGACTCTTGTAGGTTGCAATATCATTCCTAGTACTTTCATGAAACTGGTTACATCAATTTTGAAATAATTTTAATGTAAGGAACACAAATAAACAACTCATAGACTTGAATGCATTATAAACCACTCTGGTGCTTCCTATCCAGGTCAGTCTAGGAAAGAAGTAATTGTCAGAGCCATTACCAGACTGAATTTAATCACTGGGCAATATACAGCTGCAAATTCCATTTTTACAGGGTCAAAAGCATCAAATTCAACACCCTGTCATTAAGCAGCAATAAAGACACCAGGGTCCAAAAGCTATCTTCCAAATCCATTCCAAGGCTCCCCTGCTCTTGATACTGTTGTGTTCACCAACTCATCTGGATTTTAAGGGTGTGTGCCCTTTCTTTAGGTCATAGTTTCCCATGAGCCAGCCAGATCTCAACATGAGTCTCTGTGACTACAGAGAAAAAAAAAAAAGATGCCTTTCTGGCTCACTACCCAGGCATGGATTTATCCAGGCATGTGCAGGAGAGCCTGGCAGGGATGGGGAGAACTGGGAAAACCTCACCTTAGTAGTGCTGCCTGGGTAGAAAGCAGATATTGTTTGATATGACTAATCTCAGCCACTTGCACAGGCTTTTCCAACAGGCCTGTGTTTTTCAGATGCCAATCTTTGTTGATTTTGGATTTCTTATTTAGATATTTTGATTTCTTTGCCCAAATTTCCTTAAGCAATCTAGAATATGTTTGTTATTTTATCACATGCATTACCTGTAGTCATAAAATGCTGGTAAACCACCTTCTGGAAAGACCACGAGAGAATGTTCTTTAGAATTACAAATGAGTTGCACTGGGATGAGCTTCACATTTAACTGTTTTATCTCATTTCCCTCCCTCGCTCTGTGAAGTTGATGGAGAAAAACTTGAGTTGCGTAGCTGGCTCTAGACAATATCTCCAAAATTCAGCTAGTTGGAATCTGTGTTTTTGCCTCAGTTTTTGAACAGCTGATATAAACCAGTAGACATCCACTGATTTCAAAACTTCTGCTGTTGAATTATGCCAGCTGAACTCTGGCCCATTTTGTGTCTTGCCGTTCCTCACCACAGTAGTCAGCGAGTGCAGAAAGTACACACTTCTCCATCATAGCTACCCCCAAAAATGGGTCAGACCCTAAGGTGAATTATGTGACTATAGGAAATGTTTTTAGAAGAGGAATTCATTTGAGAGAGGGAAATCATTCAATGAAAAGGGTGGGTGCACAGAAAAAAACTTCTCTCTGTTAAGGAGCAAGGTCCTTGTCAGCACATCTCAGTCCAGCAGCCAGGGCTATGACACTTATTCCACAAAAGCTGCCTAAATATTTTTGACTTCTGCTCAACATTGCTACATTAAGGTTTTTGAAAAAGTAAAGAGATCTTTCACTTCTTGTTTCCAAATGATACAGAAGAGAGAATTATATTTTCTGACAGACAGTGGTTTGAAGAGTATAAATCACTACAGTCAAATACTCAGGATTCCCTGTTACTGGAAAATATCTGCTGCATTTTCAGTTTTCTACACTTCTGAACAATTGATTGATTAAATGTCTTTTTCTTTTCTTTCCCAGTATGAATTGAGTAACAAACAGATTCATCATGGAAGAACAATTTAACTTTAGTACACACAACAGTAATAAACCTTGAAGACTGTGTAGAAGCAGTAGATACAGAAACACATATCTTAACTGAAGCATTTGACACTGTGCTGTGCACTGAGTAAGCGGGTAGGAAAGCATAGCCTGGAGAGTCTGTGGAAAATGCTGAGATAAATTTTCCAAGAGACTCATAATTTTTTACATTTCGATGGGAAGAATGAATAAAGAAAAATTGCGATTGGACAGTGTTCTGGCCAGATGCCATTCAGTGCTGTTGTAAGTAAGCTGGATGGTTGATAAAACTGAGTTACTACATTTTCAGAGGACATAATAATTAGAAAGAGCATGCATCTGCTGGAAGCAGGAATAAAACAAAGAAAAAAGTAGAGTAACTGGAGAAATGTTCTAATGCAGTGATTATTACAGAATTACAGTATTTCTACATGAATACAATAAGGAGAAGTACCAGTTTCTACACTTTGGTGGAAAAACACGTTCATGGTGGGGAAAAATTGACTAGACAACAGATCTACAGGAAAAAAAAAAGAATAATTGAAACATGAACATGCTTGCTGAAAATTGTGAATGTGAAATGAACTCTGGGGGGAATAAAAATTTATACTTTTATACCTTGGAGGGTATTAAGAGTCTTTTATACCTTGGGGGTTATAAAGAGTCTTAGAGCGATGTCATATGATCCTTCAATTCCATTCAGGTTTGAAAGACTTTCCCTGGACTCCAGTCTACAGTTGTACTCTAAAGAGGATGTGGACCTACAGGAAAGGGTTCAGAAAGCAGCAGCTTAAATCTCCTGAGAGGAATTGGTCTTTTTTTACTTCCCAAATGCAAGAAGAGGCTTTCAAAATAAATATTCAGGGCAAGGACATTAAATGCTGGGAAGTTCCAGAGCCTCTTTTACGTGAGGCCTTCAGGCAAACATCTGCTAGAAATGAAATATATCATTTGTATAGTTAGTTTCTGAAATGAAGTAGAAAAGTACAATCTTCTGAGATTTCTTGAAGAGGACCTTGAGATTTTACATGGTTGTTGTGATTAATCAAGGGCTTACGGAAGTCCGTCACTTCCAGAAACAACCAACAAAAGTAGTGGCATTTAGAAAGCTATTTGTGAAGATTTTGCAAACCCTTCCAACAGAATCTGGAGTTCAGAGGTGTGTGTTTGCTATTCAGGATAGATGGAGAGATACAGGCTGCATGTGACTGGAGGGAGACTCTGAGGGGAATGCACACAGGAGAAGGGATTCTTTACGGGCACCAACTCGACAACACTGGTCAGGACTGTTAGAAGAAATGGGCTATTCTTCTATTTTGTGTGCGGTGGGGTTTTTTTAACCTGTTAACCCTGAATAAAATACAACAACATGCTTGACTGGAAAAATAGCATTTATTTGAAGATATTAAGAAATGGAAAATCTACTACTTCTTTTGTAATTTTCTTTAATGGTTTAACATTCCCTTCCCTTGGGAAGGGGAAAAACCCAACCCATTCCAAACCAAACCAAATCAAACCAAACCAAACCAAAAAAACCAAATAACACCTCCCTTCCCCCCTGTCTGCCTTATTTCCAGTCTGAATTTTTGTGGATTTAATTTTCAGCTCTACTTTATTTTCTCAGCTCAGTAGATTAAAAAGCCCTTGAATGATTGATTTCCTTTCTTTAAATTTTCTTTTTCTTTTTCTTTTTTTTTTCCAAAATGTGGATAAAACTTTCTGTTTGTCTCCTTGAGAAGTAAAAGAAATAAAGTCCCAGTCTTTCTGGTGCCTCTTTTTTTTCTGTATTCCCTCCAAGTTCCTGACACCCTCTAAAACTACAGTTACCAGAAGTGGATATGATGCTGTACTATCTTTCTGCCAGTGCTGAATACAAAAGTTAATTTACCTCTCAACTCCTACTCACTGATCTGTTTATTCAGCTATGAACTGCAGAAAGATGAAATGACCTCTTGCATCATGGGTCTGGTTCCCTGCTATTTGAATTGCCCAACCATTTATAAGAACTAGAACTGCTGCACTCAGTCCAGCCAAAAGTCCGTGAAGGCCACTACCACTTCTCTGCCAGTAGCAAGTCACAGAAACTTAAGGAAAACCAGAACAAGTTTACAGTGATCTTTTTCCCAGTATATTTCACAGTTTTCATCAGTTTGCAGTTTAATGACCCCTTAAATAAAAAGCTGCACTTTTGTGCTTAATAATTCTTGATAGATTTTTTCCCATTAATTTATGTAAACTGACACTTTCTAGTTCTTGTACTGTGAAAAATAGTGAATAATCCTACACTCTTGTCTTCTCTATACTGTTCATGACATTTTATTTCTTTATCATGTATCCCCTTACATTTCTCTTTTCCAAGTGAGATACTCTTAATCTAGCTCACTCTATAGAAGTCAATGCCTAATACTGTAATTTCTGATGTATTTTTCTCATTTTACTCTTCTATTTTGGAAATGGGGACAAAGAACTGCACATTGAATTCAAGATGCAAGCTCTATTTTTAATTTGTTTGTCCTGGTAAGAGAGTTCTGCAAAAGGACTCACCACCAATACTCAGTTACCTAAATTAGTTGTTTAAGCAGACTGGCCAGATTTCCAGGACTATTGAGTACCCACTGCCTTCCACTGAGGTAGTGGAAACTGTGGTTTCTGCTCTTCTGAATATCTGAACCCTGCTGTGGACATTGAGCACATTGGAACTAACCTTTATAATACAAATATATCTTGGAAATAGCCTGTTTGCCCAAACAGCAATAGAATGAAAAAAAAAAATTCCTCTAACTCTTTCACATTTTTTAATGCTGAGGTTAAATATGCAATCATGGGCAGGCAGGAAGGGGGTGTGCAAACTCTCTGCAACTGTATCATTTCATCATTTTTATGAGCAGTGGGGATTATTTTTTTGCAAAGATCACTATGCATTATAAAAACATCTGATTTTTGAAACACATTTCCTGGCATCTTAGATTTCAGCAATATTTCTTCTTTTCTTCTTGTATTTTAACTTTTTTTAGAGTTTGTGCTTTTTCTTCCCCTCCACCCCTCAAGCCCCGCTTCCTTACAATTTCTTGGAGAAAATATGGCTAATTATATCTAACTTAGGTTACATTTATATTGCCCTATGGAAAAAAGTGTTTATCTTTTACAACAGCAGTGGGAATGTTGAACTGCTTTACTCGTCTGATGTATTCTCTTGTAACAGATAGGGGAAAAGTTTTAGTTCTTTTTAACAGAAGGCTTTTATTGGTGCAAACCTTATTCTTTGCCACGGACAGCAACTTCACTGAAAGGCCCAAATGAAGAAAAAAAGGAACAAATAATGAAGCAAAATTCATGAATTTGAGTACACCTGTCTTTTGTACTGGAAAAGTCCCACAGCAAAGTAGTAGTATTGTTCTCCTCTATGAACCTGTCTCCTTTCATAAGCATTGCACAATTTTTTTCTCCACATAATTAAAAAAGGAGAGTTAGCGTCCTGGGAATTTGTATGCTTCATTTACTAGCACCTGGTGTACTTCTTTCTCTCTCTTGCTTTGTTTCCCAGTAATATAGAGAGTAGATTACATAGCACAGAAAAGACAGGAGAGTCCACGGGATTGCTTCCTTCTGGAGAAACACGGCAGTGTAGTTTTACTGCATTAGGAAAGCATCACTCCTTTGTCCTTCGTGGGAGTCCTTCAAACATGAAATAAACATCTGGTGATTGAAGTAAATGGAAATATTGACCTTTTTTTCCTCTACAAATCGTAACTAGGGACCTGTGTCGCAAGGATTTCAGATCCTGAAGCCGTAGAGGATGGTGGAATTTGCTGACAGAGTTCGGACTAATAAATAACAAATCTCTTTGGTGAGCTCTACCTGAGTTTATTTGTAACAAGAAAATTCTTCAACCCCAGGATGACAAATGAAAGATTGTCACCATTTCCAGGACTGTAGCCTCTGCCTTCTTTAGCTTCTGGAGTGAAAATCACCGTTGCCAACGTTAGCAGTGCTCTGTTGGCCAAGAGGATTTCACGAAAAAAAACCTGCCTCAATATTTTGGTACTTAATTGATCCCTATGTCAGGACTTGCCATCACAAGCAGAGCATTGCATAGAGCTAGCAGAAGATGTTTCTCATCTAATTGCATTTTAGTGCCTACGGCACTGCAAAGATAAAGCCTATATTATGTGATGGACATGTTAAAAATGTACTTTGTGCCCAGTACAATAAGATATCTGCCTGAATAAAGGTCCTGCTTTATTAAACAATCAAATTCTGAGAGGTGTGCTTTGAATTTCCCTTCATAAGCAATAATGTTCAAATGAAAGAGAATTTTTATATTAGGACACAAGACACAGTGTCATAGATACTGCCAAGAAAAATGAATGTTGTATTGGGAATCTAGAGGCAGGAGTTATGGCCTCAGCCATGATTTTGTTTTGCTCACAAAACCTGGAAAAGTGATCCTACTGCCGTATTTTTTTTTCAGAATAAGGATAATTGTTGACCTCTAGACATGCAAATCAGGATCCATCCTGATATTTGCCTTTTCACACTCTTCACATGTGCCCTCTCCTTTAGCTCCAGCAATGCTGGAGGTGTTTGTGGCCTCAGATCTAACAGGATTTGTCTGGCATCACCTCAGAGCATGTTGATGCCACGCATCCTTTTCATCCCACACATGACTTTGCTTGCATCCTTGGTCAACTACTTTGAAATCTAGCATTGCAAGTACTGCAGAACAGGTGAGTTTATTTTAGCTGCATGTTTGGCAGAATCTTTGGTAGAGAAGATGTCTGAACACCAGCTCTCAAAGCAAGNTCAAGGCAAGTGCTGAAGATATTTTTGGGGAAAGCCTGTTTGCAAGAGCTGGCAGCTGCTCCCTCCAAAGCTGCTGGCATAACTCCTGGGAGCCCAGCAGATCCTTAGTGGCCAGAAGCCTGCTGGGACATGCTGAGGGCAGGAGAGGGATCTCTGGGCCTTGGATCAGCCCCAGGTAAAGACATAACTGGCCTTAATTTTGCCAAACCTGGAGAAAAGTGAGAGTTGGCACTGAGAAGTTGTTGGGAAAAGCAAACAAGATTCACACATCCTCAAATGGGCTGAGCTAGGGCAGTAACATAAGGGTGCTTCTGCAACCCTCAGGTCTTTGTTGTGCTGGGCGAGAAGAGAGGGTGGAAATTGTCTCCCTGTGGATCTGCTTTACAAATTCTCAATGCTCTTCTCACCCTCGATACTGTTGAATGGGAAGGTGTGGGATGGTATGAGATGGAGATGAAGCAGAAAAACCTAGTATCCTACTCACACAAAGTTCAATGTTGTGTTGATTAAGAAAAAAATTATTGGATTATTCAGAGTTTCACTTTACCTGAGTCCCAAGAGACCAGTTTTGTGTTCTATCTCACTTACTGTCCCTTTCCCAAAGTAATATTAAAATCTTCCTGCACAATCTAAAATGAAGCTGAACTGAAGAAATCTGCAGAAGACGCAGACTGAGAAGTAGACCCAAACCATTTATCAAAACTAGAGGACATGATGTTTT
>VYZP01063109.1:3415-55190 GCA_013400635.1 Hypocryptadius cinnamomeus
CAGGCCGATGCTGGCTGGATGCTCTGGAACTTGCCCTGCGTTGCTCCAGCCTCTTCAGGCTCAGTGCCTCCAAGCAGGGAAAGGATGGAGACGTGAACTGCTCGAGTGATTCTGCGCATGCAGGGCTCAATCACCTCTTGCACACCAGTGCTATGTCAGACCAGGAGTTCTTCCAGTAAGATGGGGCTGTTACTCCTTAATGCACAGAGAGGTGGCATATGGCTCAAAGTTTAGTGTAATCTAGCCAGAGTCCACTGAGGAAATCTGTTTAAAAACCAGCCTGTGTGTTCTGCTGCTGCATCCATCACTAATATATGGGCTGGGTGTTGCCACCTAGTGCTTGAACACACGGGCTGGGGGAAATCTCAGCTGTGTTTGTTTATACATAAACAACTTTCTTCTGTCCCCTGCTTGGGCCAAAATGGTGTCTGGGGATGCCAGCATGAAAAATGGCTTGCCTGAGTAAAGATTGTAGAATCTAGCTGCTGTAGTTACACAGACACAGTCACTAACAATGTCTGTGTGTTGCTAGCACATATGGCTCAGAGTCTGATCTATTTTTTAATAATGTGTACTCTTCCCTAGTAATACTGTGTTATAGTCAGCAGAGTGCACACACTGCATCCTTAGTTTTATAATTACTTTCTCTCTCTGCAGGGGTTTTGAGGGGTGTCCAATTTCTTCCTCGATGAATCAGATAAATTTTTACATAGGGGGAAAGACGTCCCCACAGCCTTCTTTCTGTTCATATTCCTGGTATTACTGCAGCATTTTGGAATATCAAAGCTCTGTACACATTAAAAAGCCCCAGGCCTTTCTGTTGCTTATCGCTGAATAAGCAACTTCAAGAATCCTCCTGGAATAGACATTTGGCCTTTGGAGTGAGAACTGGGAGAGGTAGTGTCTATTTCTAGTTCTCCTGATTGGAATTTGACTTTCAGAGCTCGCAGCAATGCACCATCAGTTATGCAGTTTCTAGGGTAGCAATTCTTGCAGCCTGCAAAGATGATGCCTTGCAGAGCAGGACCTCACCCTTAAGAGGTTTTCTTGGTCTCTGAGTCCTCTTCAGAGTGTGAAGGTGCAGTGGCAGCATTTCAGTCTGCCCTTTGCCCTGATAGGTACTGGTAATCCCAGCATGTGTTCTCCAGTCCTGCTGTTCAGGTTTTTATCTAGACTTTGAAGAGAGCTTTACTGAAAAGCAGTGGGAGAAGAAAAGGAAATCTAATATCTTACCACATCATGTACCATAGTACTTGTGCTTGTGGGCTTCTTTCATAATACTTTCCTTATGCTTGGGAGTCTCTGTGCTCACTGGGATGATGAATTCAAGAATGCAGTAGACTTGTTTTTTGGCTGATGGATGTGTGTACAGAAATATAGCTAATATTAAAATGGAGCCTGTGGCACAGAGGACATTCAGGCAGACCCATGGCTACTGTAAGCTGATGCAGAAGATAGGGTTAAAACTGTAGTGAAGTATTTCTTCAGAATATGATGTGTGAATGCTGCTTAAGTGATGCCTCTGTTTCACCTCTTGGGTGTCCAACATTAAACACCCCTTGAAATATGGGACCCAGTAGTAGCAGCACACATGGCAGAGTTTTCAGCAGGACAGAGTACCCACAACTGCAATCAGATATTTCTTACAGGCTCAAATTTTAGCTGAGTCTGGTTCAAGCTGGGCATTCAGCATGTGGCTGTTTGGACAGTACACTGTCCTTTCTGAGTCCTACCTCTGTTGGGAATGTGTACCCAAACTTCCCAGTGCTTAAAGCCCCAGGGAGTTTGAGGGTTGCAGGACTGGAGGATAACTTGCTGTCATCCCTGAAGGAATGAAGAACATTTAAATAAGGGAGAATGCAAAACCCAAACTGTGCAAGTGCTGAGCAAAGTGGTTTTGGTTTGCCAGTGACAGTGGCTTCCTCACAGGGATTCAATCATTCTAATTAAATGCTTTCCCTACAGGGAATCTTACCAATTAAATTGGCATGCAGTTGTTAGGGGGGCAGTTAATTACATTTAACTCTCTCTTCAAATTAGCCAAACTACTCTGTCAAGAACAGAAAAAGAAAGGGAAGATGATGGATATTATAGGGAGAACAAAACCCCCTTGGGAGCTGGCAAAAGCAGATTTTCTGTTGAGCCAAAGTTGCATTTGTCTGCTGGCTGCTTTGCTCCTTTCCTGCTGGGAAACAAATCAAGATTATACAGTGATTTCAAAATCCATGTCTTTAGTAGCATATAAAAATCAGAGAGAGAACTGTGTGAATGAATCAAAGGCTTAAGTACTGTGTAAATCAGTGATTTTAGACAAGAGACTTTTAGGGCACCAGGCACTGTTATTTTCAATATGAAGTTGTATTTCTTGTGGATTCTATATCTTATCTCCAGCAGCCCCAGGAATCTGGCTGGTTACTTGTTTGCAAAAGTCATAGTTTTTTATTTGCTTTGTGTAGAAGAGCAGTATCAAACCCAAAGAAGTTCTGGTCACCAACTGGTGTTTCCAGGAATGCCACTTAGAGAATCTGCTGTAAGAGAACTCTAATATCCTGAAACAGTAAATTAGTTATGAAAAGTGCCAGGTTACCCATGTTCATGGTCAAATCCAGTGCTGACTTTTAGCATAGTCATTCCCCCCCGCCGCCCAGCTTTTGGAGTCTGGTCCAAATCTCATTGGAAGCCCCTGGGAAGTCTTCACATTGATTGGTTGGCCAAGCTCATGGCATGATGTTTGTTTTTAGTATATCACACATATTCAGTGATGATTCTCTTTGGAGAAAGAACCTGGGTGCACTTCAGCATCTTGTATTTGATCCTCAGAATGAGAAGCATCTGATTTCCCTTTGGTTCCCCAGAGTGGCTCTGTGGCTCTGGATGTATTAAGTCTTGCCTAGTTTGTGGTGGTGGGTAATCAGTGCACTGTTAAGTGGAATTTCACATGAATCTGATTTCTCTTTTGGACTAAATCTGAAATCCTTAAAAAAGTACTAGAGTGGGAGATGATGGTGGTGGTGGTGGTGAGAGAAAACTAAGAAAAGAGTAATTTACTCCATTAAACTTCAAATACTTCCCAAATGTGAGGCAGGTGACACTGGAAAACTTGCTCTTCTTACAAATTTGAAATAGAAACAAGTGCTACTTCTCAGCATGAACTAAAAGCCTTATAATGAACTGTTCTTTTCAAGTATTTTTCCCCTGTGGAGAGGACTTTCACTAGGTCTAGGGAGCAAAGCAACCACAGACAATACTCACATGTTTACCTGACCATTGAAAAATTAAGAAATAAATTAGGTATTTAAATTATCAAAACTTAATATTTTCCTGGACATGCCATCCAGGAAACAACTGTGGTGAGAAATCATGGGATAATGTCTCCAGACAGCTCTCTCCTCATCTTTCTTCTGCTTTATTATTTTAAATTCATGTGTGTGTGTAATCTGTGTCTCCAGTGTATTTGGTTATCAGTCATTATTTTGCTGCCTGCTGGCTGAAAAAGAGAACTAACATCCTGGCACTAGAACAATGAGGACACATAATGTCTGATAGCAAATTATTAGTGCTGGTCATTGACTCTGATTAATGATCTTAGTTTTATTATACAGTGCAACTGTCAATTAAAAAAACTTGTGGTTTGTATATATAAACACTGTATATGTGTATATGTATGCAGACATACATATATTTACAAAGGGAATTAAAAGAAAGATTTTCTAAAGGCACAGAAAGCTGTAAGATGACACTTCCAAAAGAACTCTAGAAACTGCCAGAAACTGAGCTGTGGCTGTCACAATGTGGCTTGCTTGGCAAGTTAAGAATCATGAGCTTATTTCAGTGCATAGTTGGAAGTTGAGATCTTCTGAAAAGCTAATGCCAGTTCTGTGTTCTGATTCTTCTGTTGCCTTTTTTTTTTCCATTTAATAGGGCTCTACCTAGCAGTGCCTAATTATCATTTTTAAATAGAAAATAACAAGAACAAGGAAAAGAGCAAGGGTGGGAACTTTCAGCATTCATCCTTAGTAAAAAATTGTAACATGGCCAGAAGGGCCTGAGAAAATGCCCATCATGGAGAAGCTTGATGCTTGACAGAACATTCCCATGTACTGAGAAATCTTGGGGAGGAAGACAGTCTTCAGGAAGTTACAAAACTCTTCAAGATCCAAGGCCTGTTTAGATCATCTGAAACCCTTTGTATAGCTGGAAATCTTTTTTTTTTTTTTTAATTGCTCTATCCAAGGGCAATTTTTTATGAGGTCTCAGTTAAGAAATTTTAAGAGGAAGGACCAGCTGAGAAGCTCAGCAAATGGGAGTTAGGCCAGGCCATGGAAGAGGTAATGTGTCTGCAGACATGTATGAATAAGGAAAACTGTTTCCCATGATAGATACCACTTGAAAAAAGTGCATTTAGTGAGTACTTTTCAGTACCTGACTTGTGGCCTGTGCAATCAGATTTGCCATCTGTCATATGAACTACATCTGCTTTTTCAAGTGGAGATGCTATGGGTTACTTGAGAGAGAATTTTTGGCATTCTCTGAAGTCTGGATCACTGAGCATGAAGCTTGCTACACCTTCCATGCTTTCCTTTAGATGCTGTTATAATTTGGGAGTTCTTCTCATATGCAGTTGTCCACTCCATGCTTTCAAGTCTGTTCTTCCACACAGCATCATCTGGGGGAAGCACATTCCTCAGGTTAGCCTGGTGGATGAGGGAGGGGTATGTGTGTGAGAAAATACTTGCTTCTATTAGTTTTTAAATTTGTCTTTTCTACTGTAGGGCTGACTTAGGACCACCCTCTGTTGAAATAAAATAGCAATAGCACTGAAAAGAAAATGTATCTCGTAATGTCATATTTTTCATATGTGCTGCAGTCCACTGATTTCTGTAAAGGGAAAAATCTGTCCTGATGGATACTTCAGTTCTCTTCTCAGCAGTGTAGAGTTGTTGGAGTGCCCTTGCTCTGTATCCCTCTGGTCTGTGGGCTCCCATCCGGAGCCAGCAGCAGGGCTGTGTAAGGGTGGGTGAATGGAGCTGGTACATTTTGAAAAGCGCAGTTTGGAGGGGAAAATTATGATAGAAAATCTCTCTCTTTCTGTGATAAAACCCTTGTTATTCAGGAATTCAATGTCTGAGACTGTCCTGGTCTGCACACCCTATTCTGAGTCCTGGAACTGTTTTTACTGTGTTTTAAAAGCCTTAAGCAATGTGGCTTTGCAAATCAAACTGAAGCAAGTAATGAACTGTGTGTTGCAGGTTGAATGAATCAACCCTGGAGAACAACCACCACTTGGAAAATGATGCTTTTTCAGACAAGTCCGAGAGAGACAACATAGAGGAGTCAGAGAATGAAGCACATGAGAACAGCCGGAAGACAAATGAAAGCGAGAGCGATCAGTCAGAAATACAGGGAGAGGTCTCTCCAGGGAGGAAGGGGACCACTTATATTGAACAAGTCTATGAAGAATTTGGAGAGGTAAGAAAACAAAAATCTTGATTGCTGCCTGTTCCTGTTTAAAATCTGTTCATAGTATTTGTCCTTCAGCCTTTTAGCTGTATGGCAGCTTTATGAGTTCCAGTGTTTTACAGACAAAGCAAAGCACAGTTTTTGTGCTAAATCACATGGTGTTATCATGTGCTTTAATAATTCTGCATTATGGACAGCAGCTCTGCTACTGTGCTTTGGTGTGTTTCCAGCATGAGTGATTGCTTTAACCAGTTATTGCATTAAAGATCTGCACAGCATTGGCACATTCATGGAGCCAGCAGGAGGGGGGATTATCATCCTGGGCATGTGTCCTGGCCAATTAGGGCACTCAGTCCTTGTGTGATACAAAATATGACACTTCCCTTTTTTTATTATGCATGGAACATCCTATTTTTTGTGTCTGAATGGAGCATTTGAGCCACTTGATTGCTAAATGCCAGTTGCTTATCTGAAAGCCATTTCTCATGACATTTAACAGCAGGACGATGCATTTCTGTTCCACATAAGAGCCTTGCTAGCTGATGTCACTGTGACACCTCTGAGGAAGGCAGAGCTGGGGCAGCCAAGTGTGCTGTGTGATAATCAGTCTGAGCAGGCAGCAGAGGAGCTCTGCTCTGAGCCCTCGCTTGCCTGCTGCTTTGAACAAGGAAGCTGAGGTCTTGTGGGTGCTTCAAAGAAACACACTGCTGGAAAGCTGTTTTTTCTTAGAGTCACAGAATTGTAGAACGATTTACATTGGAAAAGACCCTTAAGATCAAGTCCAGTTGTTAACTCAGCACTGCCAAGTCCACCACTAAACCATGTCCCTCAGCACCACGTCTACACGGCTTTTAAGTACCTCCAGAGATGGTGACTCCATCATCATCTGTTTCAGGCCTGTTCCATGCCAGACAACCCTTTTAGTGAAAAAATTTTGCTAATATCCAATCTAAACTTCCCCTGGCATAACCTGAGGCCAGTTTGTCTTCTCCTATCACTTGTTACCTGGAGAAGACACCAACATTCACCTCTCTGCAACCTCCTTCCAGGTAATTCTAGAGAGTGATAAAGTCTTCCCTCCACCTTGTTTTCTTTAGGCTAAACTACCTAAGTTGCTTCAGCTGCTCCTCACAGGACTCATGCTCCAGACCCTTCACCAGCCTCTTACTCTTTTCTTTCAATGTTCTCCTGGAAGGGTACTACTATTATTGACCAAAAAAATATAGTCAAATATATCCTAATTACACCTAGCTTCTCTTCAGTGCATTTTTTTCCCTCAAACTCTCTTGCAGACAAATGGCAACTGGGTTCAAACTGGAGATTTTGAATATAGATGAGTAATTACGCAGTGGCAAAATGAAAGCAAACTTCATTTCTGTCAGCTGCTTATTCTGAAATGACCTTTCTTCACGTGACAAACTTGTCCTAGAAGTGGTGGTAGGCAGGCTGGTATTTTGGTGTTTGAACAAACATTACAGGCTACACTGATATATGTACGTGGGTGTGTGTGAGAAAAAGAGATCTCTGCAGTTTTACATTAAAATAAGAAAAAAATGCACTAAAACCAAGTGAAAAAGATTGCATTTCTGTTGGAGTGACACTTTGTGTGGCATTAAATAAGTCTCTCTGTAGTGTGTCTGCTCAGGCACATGTAGCATCTAGTGGGCTTCCAAAAAGAGTTGCCACATGGCCTTGGCCAATGGGTGTTTTGTAAGATTTCTTCAGGAGGTGGGGCTGTCATCATCTGGGCCATGCAGGTAGGACTGGTTGTTGAGTCTGAACTCACTGATTAAAGGAATGTAGAGAAAAATAGGTTTTGTGCAATGATGTAACTCCCTGGGGTGGAGATGTAGCAAGGTAAACACGTGCCAGAAGTAATGTCAGTCGTCATCTTAAACTGAAACTGCCCTCAGCCTGTGTGTGCAGTTCGGGTGTGGCAGCACAAAGGTCACAAACTGGCACTGTTGCATTTTCAGCTTGGCTTTGAGGACTCATTTTAAAAGTGTGCACGTGGGTAGGTGCATCACTGTGCTCTTGGAAGGTGTTTGTGCATTTGGTGTTCCAGTTTTTGCCTTGTTTGCAGTTGGAATGTGAAGGCAGAGACAGGTGTCAGAAGAACTTTGAGATTGCAAAAGTTGGTCTAGAACACAAAATAGACACTTCAGTATGTAGATTGATAATAGAAAAATAAAACGTTTTTTTCCAAGCTTGTAGTTTAAACAATTTATAAAAATGGTTATTATTTGAGGTTGTTCACATCTTCCTGCATCTTTTTCTCTTTCTATTTATGTCCATCCTGTGTGCAGTGATTCATTCTGAGTAACACTTTGTCCAGCAATTTCAACATGGCATTAATTTATATTGACAGTACATGCACACTTGAGAACCTGGATAAATAATGAGAGTTCTGACAGACCTCTGCATTGTGAGCCCTAGGTGATACTGTGGGATTCCTTTTCTCCTTGGAGGTGCAAGGTGTGCATTGCATCAGACTGTCAAAAGAAGAATTGTACAAAAATTGAAAAGCAACAGAGTAACAGAGCTTTGTTGTTCCTCAGTTTGAAATTCCCTCAGCCTGCAAGCTCTGCAGGACTGGTAAACTTGCTGTGACCATAGGGCTGATTGGGAGGCAACATGGAGGCAATGCTCATGTGGTGAAAGAGAATGTTTAGTGATTTATACCACCTGAAAATCCTGTTGTGCTGTGCTATGCCCTCTCTCAAACCAAAGTCCATTCCAAAAGTAAATTTGTGCCTTTTTCTCATAGAAATCTCTTGCCTAAAATCAGTAGAAAGCCTAAGTATTCTCTTTTCATTGCTAAATTATGATGCCTAGGATCCATTAAAATGGAATTTTGTTTGAAAATGTAGTTTAATTTACCTTCTCTAGTGGTGTGAAAGGCACATTCCTCCATGTTGCACATCTTGTAAAAGCCATTGAATGCATAGGAACTACACAGGGCTGAAAGCACAGCATAACCCCTGGCTTTTTTTACCTACCCTTCTGCTGCAAAGGGCTCTGAGCAGCACTAAGTGCTGGAGTTTTTGTGCCTCTCAGCTGGCAGTGGGGCCCTTGCCGTATTGACACACCAGTTTGTCTTGTCTAGAAGTTGCCGGACTGCATCTATTCTCCGTTGATTACTTGTTTACTGCCTACATTTTTCTACATCTATCCTTGTGAATCTTATAATCTCTTGTTTATGGAGAATGGGACTGAGAGGAGCTGCCTCTGTGCATCCCCCAGGCCACAGGGATGCTGTAACAGCTCTGGCATGTCCACACCTCCTGAAGCCTGCAGTGCAGAGTGCCCTTGGCTGATGTTGGTCCACGCTGGCCCCTGACAGCCCCGAGGTGTGTGGAGGCAGTGCCTCAGGAAAGAGCACAACAGAGCTGTGCTCCCTGCCTCGTGTCAGCCTTCCCAGACACCCAGGGTGTCCTGCACCACTCACTTGATTGCTTTGGGATTCATTTCTACTGAGACATGGCTGATGTCTCTCTGCAGTGGTGTAGGCGAGCATTCACCCTTGTGCCAGGGCCTGGCGTGCATGGCTCAGCTTGGAGCCCAGAGAAATGCACCCACAGGGAATGGTTTTCCTGTTCCTGCCCTGAAGTTCCCTTTGCCTCTGTAGACAGGGGAGTCATCTCAGACAGAAACCGTCTCTGAGGAGAACAAGAGCCTGATGTGGATCCTGCTGAAGCAGCTGCGGCCTGGCATGGACCTGTCACGGGTGGTGCTGCCCACCTTCATCCTGGAGCCGCGCTCGTTCCTGAACAAGCTCTCCGACTACTACTACCATGCCGACCTGCTCTCCCAGTAAGCAGCACACAGGGTGGGCCTGACCTGGGCACTTCTCCTGTATTTGTGAAAATATCTCTGTGTGTGCCAGAAAGGCTCCCAAATGGTACTGAGGTCACTGGCTTCAACATAGATCAAGCCAGGCAGCAGCTGCAGTGACTTTTCACAGATAGACTGCTGCCAGTGAGGGGCAAGGAAAGAAAAGTTAAACTCCAGACAAACCCACCTTTGCACATGGACGTGTTTGCCACTGTTGGGTGGAACTGATGGGAATTCAGCCGGTGCCTTGGAGTTTCGCACAGCAGAGCTGTGCCACCTCCTGGTGTGCTCGTGTACGTACATGATATAGAGGAATAGGATAGAGCAACCAAAATTGTCAAGCACTTCTGTTCCCCAAAGCAATATAATTAAGATGGTTAAAAAATAAATAAGAAACATCTTTCAAAACCATTGATGATAGAGGCCTGCTGGGAGCAACAGAGTAGAAAATAGGAGATGTTCTGCTTCCAGATAGGACCTGCCATCTGAATGAGATATGCCTAGTGGATTGTAAAACCAAGATGTGCAATATTCTAATAGCAGCACTAGTTACTCATTTTTATTCCACTTTCTCTGGGTAATTACAGAATCATGGTATTTTCAAGCCTTGTTTGTGGTACTTGTACCATCTGAAGTTAAAGAAATAGTTCTCCTCAGTGCTGATATGTAAGAAGACTTCAAGAGGTTTGGAGGTTTTGATAAAAAATTGTTTAATTTGTGGTTCGGGTGATCTTTCTAAATGAATTTTGCAATAATTTACCTAAGTTGATTTTTAAATCTGACTAAATGGTTGGAAATACCAGGAATGCCTTTGGTTTGGTTTACTTCCTGCTTCATCTTTGAGCATTGTTTGGAGGTGCTGGCTGAGATGACTTTTTGAAGTCCCTTGCAACCTGAAGTATTGTATGAAATCTCAAAGTACTGATAGAGCTCATCAGCTTTAAAGATCTTTTATGAAAGAGGAAAACAAAGAAAAAGAGATCCAAAAAAAGTCTTTGATCTTGATGACGTAGGTTTATTTTTATGACTCACACTGTTCTACTGGCTGTGTGAGTGGCAGGACATTAACCTACTCTAATGTCCAATCAAACCTGATACACTCCAGAAATTTTGTTGGTCTTTTTGCAGAAATGCAGGACAAGGGGTGCCACTTTTTAACAATTTGTGTTGTATGACATACGTTACAAAAAAAATATCTATTTCTGCTGGGAGACACCTTTTTCACTGGCAGCAGCACAGAAGTTACTTCCCTTTAGTTGTGGGGAAGTAGATTGAAATTGATGTTATTATACTGCTAAGAAGCTAATGTGATGTGTGACCAGTATGAAGAACATTTTGTGTTCTGTTCTGCAGGGCCGTCCTTGAAGATGATCCATACACCCGAATGAAGCAAGTTCTGAGGTGGTATCTGTCCGGCTTCTATAAGAAGCCAAAGGTAAAATGAGGCATGAAATTGGGGTTGTAATGGGCATTGAGATCTTCTGCTGTGGTTTTGTTTAATTTCTCTATTGCCTCTCCTTTGAGACTTTACCTCTTTTACTGCTCAGAAGACTTTGACCATTACTTTTAAAACTGGGGTTGCATTTGGTTTCAGAGTAGACAGTGAATGCAAAATAGGGGCAATCAACCTCAGAGTCTTTACACTGGACACTTAGAAAGTAAAACTGGTCATCAACAAGTAACATGCCTTGGGATGGAAGGTTTTCCCTTTGCTGAAAGCAGGTCTTCTTTTCTCTTTTCAGTCCAATTAGTACCACTGTGCCATGTCTCCACATCAGTATGCCCTTGCTGTGTATAGTAGCAACAATAATAAAGTTCAATCATCTTGTAAGGCTTTGATTGGGCAGTATTAAATATTAAAAGGGTGAGAATAGCAGATTAATCCATGGCTGGGATGAAAAGATTAGATTTGATGGATATGTAACTAGTTCATCAGTTTTTATTCTTGTGATTGACTTTGTGGGAAACATCCAAGAAAAAAAACTACTGTATTATTTTGTGGCCATTTGTAGCATTGGATTGCAAATCTTCATTTGTAGCAGGTTTTGATTACTTGGTTTTTCAGGGAATAAAAAAGCCATACAACCCTATTCTGGGAGAGACATTTCGCTGCTGTTGGTTTCACCCCCAGACGAACAGTCACACATTTTACATAGCAGAACAGGTGAGTTGCTGTTTGGATGCTCAGCTTTTGCCAACACCAGCCTGCTTACACCTACCTCCGTGCACAGAAACACACTACTCGTCTCACCCTAGGAGAGGAACCTGCAGCTCTGTGTAAAATGGCAAAGCAGAACCTGGGGTAAACTGGCTGCTGATCTTTTTTCTTTGCAGATTTACAGAAATTGTGTGAGGCTTGGTGGGCACTCAAGGCTATAACAGCAGGTCTCCCCTATATAACATCAGCTTCTTCAATAAAGACCTTTTCCTTGGGATTCTTCCCTACTGTTTTCTTATTGTTAATAAAATGGGGGTTGTGTTGCCTCTGCCAAAAGGGGCATAAAAAACACCACCAAATCCTTCCATCTTTTTATTTCTAAACTTTCTTTGATGATTTTAATATTAGTAAATCGAGGGCTTATCTCTATGTCTTTATGATTAAATGAAGGGCAGAGCTCATAAGTTAACTGGCCTGACAAAGTGTAGTTTGAGATTTATCATGTTAATAAAGGAATCTGAGAGCTGTGTGGTCTTTGGTAAAGGTACTCCCAGTTTCACATACATTTTTCCCCTATTTGATTAGATAATTTTAGCTTTGTTAAAATTTTTATTTCAACCATTGCATGCATTTCATGGAGGTTATTCAAATGCTGCACTAAAGTTCTGCACTGTTCATTTATTGTCTTGAAAACCTTACACTCTACCTGTTGGCCTGACAGTGATCTCACATGCACAAGCTCAAGAAAATACAGGGTGGGGGAGAAAGATTAGATGTGTAATGCTCTCATACATAATGGTGTCATGTATTGTGTTCCTCCTTTTTTTCTGCACCCCCCTCTGCTTGGCCTGTGCAGACTGCTCTAAATGACCCCTGCCTGTTTTTATCCTAGGTGTCCCATCACCCACCAGTGTCAGCTTTTCACGTCAGCAATAGGAAGGATGGATTCTGCATTTCTGGCAGCATTCTAGCTAGGTCCAAGTTTTATGGTAAGGCATTAAGTCTAGGCCTCTCTCAGGTAATGTTGTGCCACCAGTTTTCGTTTGTTTTTCAATCATCCCTGAGCGTGTTAAGAGTTAAGAACAAAGAAATGGTTGACAATTCTATCACCAGCATAGCCTAAGTCCTTGTCTTGGCTCTCCTGGGTCTTCCCCATTTCCACCATTTCAGTGTGACACCACTCTGATGTTAAAAGAAAAAAAAAAATCAGAGAGAAAGATTGAGAGCTTTAAAAATCAGGTTTTCAGAAGGCAAAGACTCACAATAATGTATGGGATTGCTTGTATGCACTTGATATGTGCTCGTGGATGAGTTACATTTCAGCTCTCTGGCACTCAGCCAACAAACACAAAAGTCTCTGAATAGATTTGAGCCTTTATCTGGCTCCCAGACTCCTGTGGGGTTTTGAAGGTCCCCAGACCTTCAAAATGTCCTCCAGTCATTTAATATCAACGGAAACAGCACAACTCCGGGCTCTGAAACACTGTTGCTCTTGGAAATCAGTTTTTTGTTTAGACAGACATTTTGTAATTACTGTCCTCTGCTGAGTGCATTTGCCAAAACACTTTAAGATAGTCTTTGCTGTCCTTCTGGCAATTTCATTTGTTATTTGGGGTCATCCCCTGTTGCAGCAGACCTCTGCTTAGGGGTAGAAATGAGCCAAGACACAGACTGTCATTTAAAAATGTGGAAAGGGTTCTGGTATATTCTTCTTTATAACTTAGCCATCTTGACTCTGACTACAGCAAGTTCCTCCTGTTGGCTTCTCTGACTGGTGGCTATTCCTGCAGGAATACAACTGCAAGTATTTCCTTGCTGCCCCTGACCACAGGCTTTTACCCAGCTCAACTGTGACTGCAGGCTCCAACAGCAGGCTCTAACTGTGTCAGACCCAGACCAACCTCACAGCAGAGCTTTTGTAGCAGCAGCTCTCTTCCTTGTTTTGTTCTTCTTCCTCAGGGCTCCTCTATCTCCTCAAGGTCTTCTTCGTCTAGGCCTTCTTCCTCAAGGATCCCCCTGACAGGCCAACTCAACCATTTTATCACACTTATCTTTGTTAGTCACAGCTGTGACCAGTTAAGGGCAAGGCTGTTCTTCTTTGGTAATTAGTTCAACTTCGGTAATTTGTACAACATTAGTACAATTTATCAGGGGCAAGGTTACTTGTAATCCCTTCTTTTACACCTACAATCCACAATCAGAAAAGTTGTGAGAACTAGAGGACCTGAGAAACTTCTAAGCTCCCACTAATGACCTGTTACATCTGCTGCTCTTTCTCCTAGAGGGGCTAAATGCCAGAGCAAATAAGAGGAGCAGAGTGTGTTAGAACTGCCTGCCTCCAGCTGTGCATGATTTGCAGGGTCCTAAATTTTGAGCATTTCATCTCTTCTTTCATTAGTGACCTACATTTAAATGGAAATGCTTTTTCTAAAGTAGGAGGAGGGGCAAAGTATAACATGACTTTTTAATGTGTATGGTTTTTTTTTTAATTCTAGGCAACTCACTTTCTGCACTGTTGGATGGGAAAGCAAAGCTTATGTTTCTAAACAGAGGGGAAGAGTATATAATCACTATGCCATATGCCCACTGTAAAGGTAAGGTATGACTCCTCAAATAGGATGCAAAAAGATTAACAAAATGGTGTCTCACTGATTAACTTTACACTGGCACTCCCCTATCAAGGAGCTGACATCACAGGGCCTGGTAACTCCAGAGAGCCCTGCCGTGAGTCACAGCAGGAGACCTTCAGGAATCCTCATTGAAGTCTTTCTGGTTTACCTGTGCACAGCCCAGGGGAGAATTAGGCCCATCAATGTTTTCACACTATGCAGAAACAGAAAAATACTGCATATATGCACTGCAGATAACATGAAAAGAACAAGACTACATTTCTGAGCTTTTTAAGAGAAAAAGTTTTTATTATGTTAACACTGAAATTGCTTGATATATTTTTTGGATTTTTGAGGATAAAGGAAATTCCTGACTTCTCTTGCCATTTGTTTGTTACTCTAATCATTGTACTTCTCAGAGTATGAGCTGCCTCAGTGAGGCTGGCTGCTGCTGCTGGTGAGGCTCTGTGGAGCCAGTGTGTGCTGAGGCTGGGGCGTTCCTGCTGATTCACTGCTCCTCAGGAAGCTCTGTCTGCATTATTTCCACCACAGAGTTAAAATCAGCAGTCAAATCCAATTTTGGGGGTTGAGTATTTTTTTAATTTGGCTCACTGACTTCTAAGTTTATAATTAGATGAGCCCGGGTACCTGAATACAGTAACTTCATAATGTCATTATCTCTGTGAAGTATTCCTGTGCATAAATTTTCTTGACCTCTACTCTCCTGGATTCTGGTGAATCCTGTTACAGCTTCTCTCTTCTTCAATTACCCTGAGAGACCTGACTTGGGCTGTTAAAGCACAAGTATGAATGAGGTTGCTGGGCACAACTTTCTTTATTTTTCCTGTTCTCTTTCATCTTGCCACAGGTGCATCTGTGAGTCAAGCTATTTCCTAGCTGGTGCTAGAAATGGGGAATATGGACTCAGGGGGAGATTCTTCATGCTTATAGTAAACAGCCATTACCTAAAAACTCCACTTCTGTCTTTTCAAAACTTTAAGCCAAGTGATGAATTTCACAGTGTGTCAGCAAGAGCCAGGTTTACTTGAGAAAGCAGGTTGCTTCCCCTGGGGCCTCTCTTAAGCCTTTTTTTTTCCTTTCAGGACTTTTATATGGTACCATGACAATGGAGCTTGGAGGAAAAGTTACCATTGACTGTGAGAAAACTAACCACAGGGCAGAACTGGAATTCAAGCTAAAGGTAAGATACATTAAAAATGGCCCCATTTTGAGTGGGTCTCAGGCTTGCCCCTGTGCCCCAGGCAGGGTTGGATCATTTCTATACCAGCAATATATGTGAGTACGAGAGCAAGGCCTGCCTGGAGAGAAGGTGTCACCCTGCTGCTGGTTTTGCCTCGTGCAACTCAAACTGACCCCAGGAAGCCTTAGTTGTACATGACTTTTTCACTGCAGCTGGCTACTGGCCAAATTTTGTTCTGAAAGTTTGGCAGTGATAGTGTGGCTTGTGTTTGAGCAGGGATAATTAGTTTTGCTTGCAAAAATATAGGGAGTGTGCAAAGAACTTGGAGGCAAGTTAGGATGTGGATCTTTGGGGTAGCTCTGCAGCAGCCATCACATCTGTACTCGTACCTTGCAGGCGTTGGGCTGAGCTGCACCTTGTGTTTCTCAGGGCTACAGGACCTTGCCCTGATGGCAAGGTGAGAGCCCATTGTCAGGCAGGTGATTCTGAGTGGCTGGCACACTGACAAGTCCTGCACTGACTTGTTCATGTAGCTAGTCCCTCCCCTGGAAAGCCTGGTGATGCAAATTCATGGTATGCAGACAAAATGGAGACATCTTTGAGCATTCCTGTTACTACATGGGTTAAAATTTAGGAGGGAAAGTGATAACCTGTAACTTTCTTTGGGCAGTTAACTTGATTTTTAAGGAGCATCCTTTTCTCTTCTGCTCCAACAAACAATTTCTTGCCTGAGCATAAAATGAAAGGAGAACTGAAGGAATGCAGGACTTCAGAGTTGCAGCCTTAGCTAATATAAATGTGAGAGATCACTGGAGTTAGGGGAATCCTTTGTTGACTGAGAGTTGCTTAAGGGCAGTAATATTTTTCTGTCTTTATTTCTCCGACAAAGGGAACTTTTGCTCCTGTACTTCCCTGACATTCACACCTACTTGTCTTTAAATCCTGTTTTTCCCATAGGCCTAGTGTACTGTGTTGAGGCCAGTGGGATATTTCCCTGACTTGGGTGTCATCTCAAACCTACAAACACTTTAAAGCCTAAAGTACTTCTTTTCTGGCTTGAAAACAGTATAATTCATCCAAACACGTTTCTGAAAGGTCTGATAATGTAATTACATGCTCTGCTTTGCCCATTTCCTAGCTGTCTATTTTAGTAGAACTGTGGGAAGTTGCTGCTGAACCCCTTAACTTTGTTTTTAATTTGGATATGTACCAGAGATTGATCTTTAAGATACATGTGATTATTATATCCATGGGTGTTGGTGAAATTTGGGTTTATATTGTTATTTAACACACACACACACACAAAAGTTTGTCTGCACAAATGTTTTCAGAAAGTGCCTGCTAAATTGTTCTGGGATTTTTTTTTTTTTCTTGATTCTGGAAATACCCTTTTTTCTTTGGTTTGTGTTTTCTCTTTTCCTGTTGACCAGAGCTTCTTCACACTGGAGACTTGCCACACATGATGTCATCAGCAGTGCCACACTGCTGTTGCTGTCCCATAACCAGGAAGATTCCCCACTAGTGCTGCTCCTTTTCTTTGGACAAGGGTGCAAAGGCTGTGATTCTGGACAGTGGGAAAGAGTTGTCCATGTACACTTATCCTGATGTCTGGCTGACAATGAAGTGTAAATAAGTAAATATAGTGTAGATAAGTGTATTTCCAATAAAGATCAGACCTTGCACTCCTGAGTGTTAATGCACTTCAAGGCTTATCTCCCTACCTGCAACTGCAGTGTTTGTGGTATTACAAACAAAAGGAAGGGGGCACAATGTGAGACAGTCAAAATCCATGTTAGAATTCATTCTGCCTTTCCCCAGAAATACTGTAAGTCAGCCAGTTTCACTTTCCTTCCCTCCTGCTGCACCGCTGTGTTGGCTCCCTTCCAGTCCTCACTAGACTGACCACGTTTGCCGTTTCTCTTCTCCCCTGACAGCCCTTCTTCGGTGGCAGCACGAGCATTAATCAAATCTCGGGGAAGATTAAATGTGGAGAAGAAGTGCTAGCGAGTCTCACTGGACACTGGGTAACATTTGATATTTGAAGTTGCTGGCAGGTTACGAGCCCGTGGCTGCAGGGTTCGAGCGAGGGCTGGCAGCCCTTGGCAGGCTCCCTGCACTGGAGTGGGCACTGGGAGAGCCCTGTCCTGCCTCTTCCCACCAGCCCCAGGGCATGCAGGCAATCACAGCCTGGGCCACACCTCTTGAGGTTCCTCTGGAGGTCATTTACACTTCAATAGTCCCATCCATCTGCTGTGAAAGGAGCGCTGCACTCCCAGAGCCTGAGGAAGCTGGCAGCAGTAGGGGGGTTCTCTATCAAAGGCAATGGGTCTGTATTTAGGGTCTGAGGCTTAGGGCAAGCACTGATGGCAGGAGATAGTGTGTATGAGGTGTGATTGCAAAGACCTTGAGGCTGCCTTTTGTCTGCTGTGTTCAGTACTTCCCCACTTAGGCTGGGATTCAGGGAAGAACTTAGAGGGTTTTGAATTCATTATTTTCACAGCACACCTTTCTGGTGGAAGACAGTTACTACCCTGTTCATCAGCTGAGCGACAGAGACATCGATTAACATAAATTAACATAGAGATAACATCGAGGGTGTTATCTCTATGGCCAGCTCAGAACAGTCAGCAGAGCACCTGTCATCTTTGTACACAAGTGATTCACTCAGAGACAACCTCAAGCCAAAATCCAGCAAGAATAAAGTTGCATAGTGAATGATGTAGTCTAATTTTGATTGGAACTCCTGGTACCTGAAACAAAAGCAGTGAGCCTTGTCTTTGGGCTGGACATCTGGGTATTTCTCTGAGCAACATGTGGGCATCTACATGATCATTACAGTTGGTCTGTGCTCCCTTGCCAGTCTGTAGAAATTGCCATTTCTGAGACAAGATTTGTCTCATCTGTAGGAGGTATTTAAAGAAAGCCAGGTGAAATGTGCCTGGATAAAGCCCTTACTATAGTGAGGTCCTAACCACGCTGTAGCCTTTGGTACTGGACTTGTCCTGTCAGGCAATCTGTCTTTGTACATAAAAAGCTGATGACCATTTTGAAATCGGGAGATTTTTCCTTTCTAAGCATATACAAGGGATTTGCTCCATTCTGAGCTCCCTGTCCTGCAGGATGAGCCCTATCAGTGGTGAGTTGTGCTGGGCTGTGGAGTACCTTGTCTGTGGTGGGTCCTGCCAACACCACCCACGAGAACCCATCATCCAGGGGCTCTCCTGAGCCACAGGGTTGAGTGCTGCTCAGCTCTCAGCCTTCTGCTTTTACCCTCCGTCCTTGATCTTTTTCCTGGTTGTTTGTGGTGCACAAACTGCAGTGATGTATAGAAGAAGTGAAATGGCTTTGGAATGGTGGCTCTGTAAGCTGCTGCTTGCAGCAGTGTGCTGTGAAAAGAGGAACTGCCGTGCAGTGGGGTAGGGATGGCGTTGGTTCTCCTCCTTCCCCACTGGGAGTACTGGCCTGCTCTCCTGGCTTTTCTCTGACACAATCCAGTTTCCTGACAGAAATCCTTGCATCTGAATGGTACATTCTCTGCCTCAGGACCTGAAAACCCACCTGAATAAAGAAGGGAAGTAAATCCCAATGCTTCTCAGTCCTAGGGTCACAGCAGCAGCTGAGTGCTTGTATATATGCTTGCTAGATATGCATGTAGTGGTGCTTGATAATGCTGCCTACCTCATCCTTTCCACTCTGGGGGTCTCCTGGGGACCTAGGATCAGTCCTGGAACTAGCATATGGGAACATAAGAGAGAAAGTACTGAGGGAGACTTTGGAAAAAGGAGCCACGGATCTTGTTTATATGTGCCGGTGGGAGGGATGAAAGAAGAATATCTTAGGGCTTCTGAGGGCACTCAGGTCTGGGGACTAGACTTAATAGGGGGAACCAGGTCCCTTTTTACTCTGATTAATGATAAATGCAGCGACTGTTTCTGGCAATGCCTTGCCTCATTCATTTCAGAAACTTTCAGGAAGTGTTCAGTGAGATTTTATGGGATAGAGGAGGAAAGAAGCCTCCTAAGCAACAGGTATCCCTTATCATCATCCAGGAGCAGCTTTGATTTGTCAGGATTAATTTCTGCCTTTGTTTTCTGATTGTCATGAATTGATTTAATTTTCCTTCTCAGGATGGAGAAGTGCATATAAATGAGCTGAAAAATGGGAACACAGAAATGTTCTGGAACCCGACGAGTGAAGTGCGCAGGCAGAGACTGAAGCGCCACATTGTGCTGTTTGAGGAGCAGACGGACTTTGAGTCAGAGAGGTGGGGAGCTCGGGGAACATCTCACTGCTGCTTCTCTCCTGGGAGCAGGCTTCTCATCAGCAGGGCTCCTCCAATTCCTCGGCACAGTCCTGGAAAGGCAGTGGCCTGCTTTGTTGGCACATTTACCTGTTTCTTTCCAGACTATTAACTCTGGAGTGTTTCCACGAAGTACAGCTCTGAAATCGACCTGGACTGAGAAATAGCAGAGGCTACATTTTAGCTGCTTAAAATAACAAGTCTGGCTGGTCTCCAGAGATTTGTTTAACTTCTGGAGCATTTTATAAAAGGGCAGGATGTCATCCTGAGGTTGGATACCTTGCTAAGAAGTGTTATTTCAACCACAAGCTCTTAATGTAGATGTAGGAATTGTGGAAAGTCCTGGTATCCTCAGAGCAGTACTTGAACCACGTGACAGGATTTTATGAATGAATGTAATTAAACAGATGTTTAACCCTGCCTCATAATCTCAGCTGAGATCTCCAATGCAGTCTGCACCAGGCTTTGTAGGGCGATCTAGGTTACATAAAACAGGCACATAGCTTGGTGTCGAGTTTCACCCTGGCTGGATGCCAGATACTGAAGAAGGTTGCTCACTCACTCTTCTCTGCAGCTGGACAGAGGAGAGAAAATTTAATGAAGGGTTCATGAGTTAAGGGCTGTGAGAAAATAATTGTAGCTACCACTGAGGGCAAAACACTCAAGAATAAAATTAATTTATTGCTAAAAAAATCAGACCAGGATAATGAGAAGTAAAACAAGCCCCTAAAACCACCTTTCCCCCATCCCTCCCTCCTTCACAGCTCTACCTCCTCCCCCAGTAGCACAAGGAGACAGGAGGGTGGGGGTTTCAGTCAGTTCATCACCCATTGCTTCTCCTGCTGCTCAGGGAGAGGAGTCCTTCACTACTGCACTGTAGAGTCCCTCCCACAGGATACAGTTCTCCATTAACTTCTCCAACATGGCTCCATCTCAGGAGCAGCAGCTCCCTGTAAACTGCTGCAGTGTGAGTCCATCCCATGGGCAACAGTCCTCCCCAAACTGCTGCAGCATGGGTCACTCTTCCACAGGGTCCTTCATGGACAGGCTGCTCCACAGGCTGCAGAGGAATCTGGGCTCTGGCACCTGAAGCACCTCCTCCCCCTCCTTCTGCAGTGACCTTGGTGTCTTCAGGGCTGTTCCTCTCACATGTTCTCACCCCACTGTTCTCTAGTCACAATTAAAACTGTGCTACAACCTTTCTTTTGATTTTTTCCTCAGTATGTCATCACAGAGGCATTACCACCAGCCCAGTGTTGGCCAGCAGCCTGTCCATGTTTGGAGCCATCAGGACTCTGCCAGATGTTGTGGAAGCTTCTGGAGATTTTCACAGAAGCCACCTCTGTAGCACCCCTGTTGCCAAAAACCAGGCCATGCAAACCCAATACACTTAGGAAATGGAAGAAGTGAATAATGCACACTCTAAAGTTGTTGAGCAAGAGTTGAGCAAAGTTATGTGGAGCTCTCTGGCTTTAATCAAATTAGTTGTGCTTCCTCTCCACTACAGTGAAAAATCAAAAAGCACCAGCCAAAATCCCAAGCCAGCACATGCAGTTGCTGCCTGGCTCTGCATTACATTGTGCACTTCTCTATGGACATCTGAGTCTGGTGTTGCATCACATCACCCTAAAAAGATTCTCCTTTTTATAGGTAAAGAAAGGAATTGCATGAAAATTAAAACACATAAAAATTTAGTTTGGACAGTGATGCCTTAGGTTTTAGCTTTTATATTTGGCATCAACACCAGTGGGCATTATCAGCAATAAAGTCAATACAGAGCACATGTGTTAACTCTGCAATGCAGGGCAGACTGCAGTACATTTTTAATCTTCAGAAGAAGACTCTTCTAAAGGAGAATCTTGGTCTTGTGGGCAAAGAATCTCCAGTTCTGTTTACCCAAGTTTATGGCCAGAGCTGGCTCCCTTTGCTACGTGAGAGATTAGTAATGTTACATGCATCCAAGGGAAGGAGGAGAAAGGAGAAGTTACAGAGTTCCCTAACAGACATTCCACCAAACTCCTTATTATGCTGACAGTTGAATGAATAAATTGCCATCTAAATTGCCATTCTCCCTAAATTGCTTAGTCTTCCCTGCAGAGCTGAAAATCACTTTTTTTCACAATTGTTGGGGAATCTCTGAAGCTCATACTGTCGTGTAGCTCACCATGGAGGGTCTCATTGTCTGACACATGCAGCTCTTGATGGATGGAGTAATTTGCCCTTGTCAAACAATTTTGTGCTGTGCCTTTAAGGTTCATAGAATTAGGGGACTCGCCTCTCTACACCACTGCATTCCTTAGGACAGGCTTTACACCACCACAGTATATTCTCAGGCTGTTATTTCACTCCTCCCTGCCCCATCCCCATCACTGAGTTTCATTCCTTTGTTTCTGGGAGAAATTATTCATACACAGAAATAGGGGAGCGACTTGTTAAAAATGAAAAGAAGGCATTGCTCTGCATCCAGTTACTTATCTAAGAGGCTGCATTTTTGGAATTGCTGTGTTAATGCATGGTGATAGAAATATGATGAAAGCTTCAGGATCACTTTTAAATTAAGAGCTTCACAGCAGGCTCCAAATTAAATGCAATAATGAATTCATCTTCTAAATGGCGGATGGGTGTTTTGTGGAGCTGGGAATAATGGAACAGCTTGGATCTCCTGTGCACATTCTAAACACTAAAGCATGCAGTAATATTTTGGGAGGGCTAGCTGCTAGTCTCAGAAGTATTTCCAATCTGAAATGAAGATTAAAGTGCTCTGATTAGAGGAACTATGGAGAGGCTGATCACAGCTTGGCTATAGTAAAAAAAAAAAGGTATTGATTTTTCTCTGGTAGAAGGCAGATCCTCTCCCCAGGGCAGATGCTCAATGAAAACAGCTCATATGACACTTCACTTATCCTTTGGCAGCTGCAAACAAGTGTGAGTGAAAACCTGTGTTCATGCTTGCAGCTTGTGAGCACAAGGACATGCTTGTTGCTTGTGGATTGAATCAGCTTCCTACAGATGTGGTTGTAAATCCTGTATAGGAGGTGCATGTGCAGCTACAGGATGTGCACATAAATTCGTTTTCCAATGCGTCTAAACTTTAAATATAAATACTTGTTTTGGGGATAGACATTGACACAAAGGCTTCTAAACAGAAATGCCTGAAAGGATGAGGAACAGAACAGATTCTCCATCAATCACCTCTAAAGAGGCCACGGATCCCAGTGAGTTGAACATAACTTCCTTATGACTCACAGAGACAGCACTGAAGAATTCAATAATCGTAGGTGATGTTATCTAAGAGAAAGTTCCTTCAGCAGGTCACCCATACAGCATTCAGTGTTGCCTTTCTCAGTTTGTTTAACTTAAAACAGAGGCTGAGCAATCCTGGTACAGTTCCGCTGGTGTATCAATAGACCCGACAAGTTTCTGCTCTAAAGTTCCAGCTGGCAAAATACATTGCTGGTTCTAAGGTGGTTTAACTTCCTTCCCTGATTATTCCTAGGCTTTGGCAGCATGTTACCAGTGCAATAAACAAAGGTGATCAGCACAAGGCGACGCAGGAAAAGTTTGTGCTGGAAGAGGAGCAGAGGAACGCCGCTCGGGAGCGGAGGGAAAGCGGCACGGAATGGAAACCGCTGCTGTTCCGGCACGATGCCGGGACCAACGAGTGGCGCTACAAATACGAGGAGTGAGTGCTGGGCTTGGGGTTCCCAACACATCTCGCTGCCTGAGTTCCCAGGGAGGCAAGCAGGGCTACAGACCTGTCACTGGAGCCCAGCCATTCCCCAAAGCTATGTCCAGAGCTTGCCCTTTCTGAGCTCCATGTCATCATTAGAATACATATTCATGATACTAACTGGGAATAGCTGGAAATGAGGGCATGGCAATGGAAAATCCACTGTGTCATTGATGCAAATTCCTATTGCTGCAATCGAGTGCAGAGTCATTTAGCAGAGCTTTTCTGCACTGTTCAGAGCAGGGTTAACAACTGTGCTCTCCTCCCCTGGGCAACAAGGGAGAAGCCTCTGGAGATTGAACACCCTCATGTATTGCAAGGAGCTGTGAATGTGCAGGGAACTTTCTGTTAGTCCTGTCACTGCGTCTGGAAAGCCTGGCTACTGTCAGGGATGATCGCCTGCCCTCATGCATGTGGAATTAATGTATTGGGCTAATGTGGGATTCTTGCTGTTCTGATGAATTTTTTTCATTTGGTCTCAAAAGTCTAAGACCTTGGGATCCTTTGAACGACATTGCCCAATTTGAGAAGGATGGAATACTTCAGACAATGGAAAGACACTTATCCACAAGGATGTCAAACCACAAAGCAACATGCATAAACAATCAAATTACACGGCACAAGGTAAAAAGCCTGTTCTGGGGATTATCATATTCGTTATGATTGTTTAGATACACAGCTCTTTTTCTACATTTTCATGTAAGCACAGCATAAGGTGAAAGTTTTGTTTTGGGTAAATATAGCTTGTGACTATAGACCTGCAGTAATACCATTATTAGCTCTGAAGAATTGTAATTACTGATCTACTCATTCTATCAATTTTGACATTTTTCTTCCACTCAATGCTAGTGATAGTGACTCTTACACTGCATTTTGCATATGACTGAGCTGAACTTCACTGTTCAGTGTTTCCAAAGCAGAAAACTTCCTGTAGATTTTCGAGTACACAACTAAGACCCCCCTGACTTCAGTTTCAGTCTTTGCCATGAGCCTTTATCACTCACTCTCTCTCAGACAAGACCAGAACAGAAACATCTTTCCATCCTTTCCCTTAAACAGAGATAATACTCCCCTATTTCAGTGCTTCCATCTCTGGAGCAATACCTGTCATTCATAACACACTTTGCAAATGTAGAGCTGCTAAACTAGCTAAGTATAACCCATATTACACTGAAAAACTTGTATCTTATTATGTACATAGACTTTTCTTTTGTGATGCCCCACATCTGAATGTCTCTGATTCAGTGGGGAAGTTGGGGTTCATAACTGCTTTTCAGACCCTGTAGTGAGAAGTTTGAATTAATGTGTTTGGTTTACTCATCTGAGAGAGAGGGAGAAACTTTCCAAAGTGCATCAAGAAACTAGGCAAAAAAATTCCATGATGTTTAGATCCTTTGTGCACCTTCTGAAAAATCATTGCTGGGGAATTTGATTCTAATTTTTTCTTCTTTTCCAGCTTTCTCTTACATAGCTGGCTGAGTTAGGTACACAACTCAGCAGAGGAACTATAAGGTTCATCCACAGAATGTGTTAGTTAAAACTAGAAGAGGAATAATTTGGATAGGTGTCTTAAGAATGTTGTCACTTGGGGAACTGCTTCTGTGTGAGGCACGTGTATAATATGCTTAAGTAGCTGCCAGAGTCCAACTGCTAGGAGTTGCTGAGAAAGCAATCAAACTTCACTATCTCACACTTATTTCCCAGCACCCCAAATTATTTTGTTTAAAGCAATGACATACCTCTTCAATCTGATAAAGACTGAGTCACTTCTAATCCCTTTTTTATCCAGAGGTCTGCCAAAGACTGCAGGCGCCGCAAAACCAGTGATCAGCCATCCAACCACAGCCAGAACACAGAGAGCAGCTGTTCAACGCCAGAGTCAGTGCAGGAGCTCTCAGATGATGATGGCAAGTATTTGGGTGTCACTGGGTCAGTCTTTAATGTTCTTGCCTTGGTACTTTAATTCTTGAGCCAGTCCTGGGACGTTTCCCAGCCCAGTTAATACCATGGGCCAACAGCCCACAGGCAGCACAGAGAATGTTCTGCTTTTCTCTTCTCTGCATGTGCTCTTTCTGCCTTACAACGAGGATTTCCCAAATCCTGGCAAAATTGGAAAAATACAGTGACATTCCAATCAACACACAGGAAACAGGCTGTGTTTCTCTCTCTTTTCTCTGCCTTTGTTAGAGGTGACCTTGAATGTTTGAGAGAGTGAGCAGGTGTGAGCACTTCTTTCTCCTCCCCTCAGCTGAGGAGCATTGTTTCCTTAGAGCTGAGAAGCACCTTGCCCCAGAGTCACAGAACCTGTTACAATGGCTTGGATCTTCTGGGTGGAATATAATGTTCCCTGTCTCCTTCTCCCCATGTTTCCTCCTGAAAGTGTCCCCCCTAGCAGTGACAATTAGTTCACAGCCACCCACTTCCTGTGTTGTGTTTCACTACCACCAGAATGGTGATGCAAAACGTAATTGTCCTTCAATACTTTGCCACAGGATTTGAAAGCCTGTGTGCTCAGTGTGGGAAAGAAATGAATCACCTGAAGGAAATTCACTCAGCTGTCTTATCCCTACAGAAAGCTCAACAGGACATACACAGGTAACCATTTTCTGTCATGAATCAATGATTTTAATGAGCTAAAGATAACTTGTGGCATTTAACTCCTTACTGTGGTCTTTAGAGTGTCTCTGTGAGCTGCAGGAGTGCAGTTCAAGTTGTTGCAGGTAAAGTAACCACTTATCAGACCAGAAAGACAAATCCACACTCTGCTTGAAACAGTTTACTTCCTCTTAACACTCTCTTTCTGGGCAAAAAGCATCACCTCAGGATGTTACTCAACTCGGGATACTCCTGACTGAGAAGGACTGGGCCATGCCTTGGCTAAAAATAAATCCCTGCCAGGCAAGAATGTATGAGGTCTCCCTTCCATCCAGCATGTTAGGAATTTCTTCAGTTTGCTATAGAGATGCAAGGGTGTGGTCTGAAAAACTGGGGTCCATGGAGAAAAGCACTAAACTCCAGTTTTTTTGTACAAATTGCTGGTTGCCATCTGGGGGAAGCAGTAACCACATCTGCTGCTGACAGAGGGCTTTGTCCTGCAGACTCCTGTGGGGAGGTATTAACTGCTACTTCTGCTCCAGGGAGCCCTGCTGATTCCCCTCTGTGTGAGGAGTATTATCCAGCCCTGCCAAGGCTTCCGTGAGGTGGGATCATACATGAAGCCTACCCTTTCTGGATGCCAGAGTCATTGGTGATATGGTTTTAGCTTCACTGCAGCTCCTGGGGTTGTCCAGGGCAGGTTTGGGAAGGTTAGGGCACAGGCTAAACTCACAGGGCTATGAGTGATTGCTGGATGAAGAGATTTCTTGGGTTTGTGCCCTTCCCATGCCAACCAGCTGCAGCCAGAAGCACTAATGTTCCTGTTAAATAGAGGGAGGCAAAGTCTGGGGGGGCACACTGCTCTACCCCTGAGGGTGTCACCAAAGTACAGGGTTCCCTCCTGGTGTGGTATGCACGCGTGTGAAGGCACGCCTGTCTCCAGCACGCAAATAATCATACTGCTTTCTTTTGCAGAAACCTCAGCGCTCTGAACAAAAAGTCCTTCCACAGGAAGGCCTCTTCTGAAAGCTTCCTCCTGGACTCTCGCTGTTGGTTTCTCCTCTGCATCTTTCTTACGTGTCAACTCTTCATTAATTATGTCTTCAAATAAAATCACTACGTTTGGCAGCAATAATGATCACTGGCTGCAGGAGGGGGCCACTCGCGCAAGGAGCCCAGCGAGGCACCAAAGCACTTTAGAACCAACACGGCAGAGGTGGAAGGAAGTGGAAAAACGAGGTTAAAAAGGGACCTGGGAACCTGCAAAACTTTGTTCCTGCAGATTATGTCATTTTTGCCTTTTACATGTACATCTTCAAGGACCTCTTAACCTGTATGGGCCTTAATGCTGAAGCCAAATGTAGCTTTAATTGTGCAATTTGTTTTCTATGTTTTGTCATTTTCTGATGCAATTAATAATTACCCAGCAGTATTGGTAATCCCAAAATGGTAATCACCTCAACATTTTGGAAAAGTCACGGTGGCCTGGGTCATAGCTCCAGGAGTGAGGCAGAGCAGTTGGGGAGCTGTAAAGAACTGATGTCCACGGTGCCTGTCCGGCTGCCTTTAATTACAAGAGAGAGAACACTTGGTCCAAAAAATCCAGCCCTGGGATATTAAGTCATGATCTGTTTAGTCAGCCCATGCAAAGTGGGACCTCAGGATGTGTTTTGTTTTCCATTCCACAGAAACTGTAAATATACACAATTTCCTGGAGCGATCCTGCTTTAGGAAATGGGAGGTATTCAGTGAACGCTCCTCGTCTGGTTACGGAGCTGACTGGTGTCCTGGGTCTGGCCCATCGAGTGTGATGTCAGACACGCACGCCTGTTTGTAAAACCTGGTCACTTACTATTATTGTTATTATTTGCTATATGGCTGTTTTATAATATCACACACTAGCATTGTAGAGAGAAATCCACTGCCCCAGCATAGGTGAGAAGGATGGGAGCAATGTAGGTGTACATGTGTTCGGTCTTAGGCACATTTATTGTCAAAGGTCAGGAAAGAGGGAGGGTTTTGCCACTGCATTGTTCAACCCTGTTAATAGTCTTCCTATTTTACACCATTTTTTAAAGATTTGCAATATTTTCTGTAGACTGCAGACAATACTAAGCCTTTCTTTTCTGGCCTGAAGTAGTTCCAAGTGGTAAGTACTGCTATATATACAGCCTTAAAATACTTAGTGGTGGTGCCAGTCTGGGCTATCTTTCAATGTAAATGTTTCCAAATTTTTAAGTACATTCCTCGTCATGTTCCCCAGTTAGGGGAAACCTGTTTGTGCTTGATATGTTGAAATAAAACTACACACAACTTTCAGTGGCAGTCTATCTGACAAATTATTTTTGGGTTTGTGTTTGATAGTATTTTAAAAGTAAATTACTTTCAGAGGAAAATCTATGGGAAATTGCCTCTAAGAATCTCAGACCTGGGCCATAAGTTAGAACAGCAATAGCAGTTTGATACCACTCTGGCTGAAATTGTCAGAAATTGTCTGAAATTGTCTTCTTATTGTAGCAATTTCCACAGAAAGAGAAGCAGTTCCCTTGATTTTCACTTTTGTACATGCAAATGTGCAAACTTATCTTGGACTTAGGAAACTTTTATATCAAGGGCTTGAGGATAGTGAATAGATTGTTTCACAGAGAGAACTGCAGCTCTCTGATATGAACAGGCAGGGTAAGAGCCAGCATCTGGAAGATGACATTGAGGAAACTGATCACAAATGCTAAAGGGTGAGAGTGGCTTTGTTGTTTGCAAAAGTCACCAGAAAACCAAAGCATTCTTCATCCTTGAGGAAATGTCCTTGGAGAATATCAACAGTATTAATCCAGATTGGGTGCCTTTTTTGAAGGATGTCAAGGATGTCATCCTAGTCACTCTTTCTAAGGAAGTCTGACCTATGCCACATGTGATGTAAAACTCAGTGAGAGGGTGCTGCCTCTGCTTTCCAGGCTGTGCGAAGTTCCCTGGCAGCTTCAAAGTGTTTGCTCCTGTTTGGATGTATGCAAGAGTTGGGATGGAAAGCTGTGCAAACACATCCACTAATGTCCTTGGAATGCTTCAGGGAGCCAGTACATCTCTGGCCTATCAGCACAGCCTTCCTCATCACTGTCATGCTGTTTTTGGAGCATGTGTTTTGAGTTATGGATAGGAGCCTCTCCACATCAGTAGGGCTGCTTACATCCCTTGGGTACAACTGTATCCCGGCTTTGGGAAGTGGTTACCAAACAACAGCAGAAAAAACCCGAACAACCCAAGCCCCCTGAACCAAAGAGAAGCAGTGCTGAGCAGGAAGCCTTCAGTAGGTGTAAATGTGAGAGCTGGAAGTTGTTTGAATTATTTCCATTTTACCAAACTATGCACCCACAGGGATTGTACTAGGACTTGTGACTGCAGTTGAGTAAAATAAACAGTTACCACAAGAGCAGCATTTCAGTGAAAGAAACTACCAACAAGTTAATTCAGCATCAGCAGAGGAAGTTTCCAACATTTAGGGCTGCTGCCACAGAGGATTAAAAAATAATCCAAAAAGGATTATGAAGCCTATGAATCCTCGTGTCATTAATTTTAATCCAGTTTCAACAATCCGGAGGTGAATGTTCCTACGTGGCAGTTACATGCACATGGGAAGTGAAAAGTATTCTTGAGAAAAATCATGACCAGAAACGTTATTTCTCTGGGAGGAATAACTGCTGAGGAGAAACGTGAGAACCCTTTTAGGGCTTCAGAAAACCCAGTTATATGCCCTTCGTTAGCGCAATGTTGGGGAATTTCTCCTCACAGCCTTTCCCGCCACTTTTTGTGATCAGGGTGGACAGACCTTCGCCACCTGCGGCAATTAACTGCACTTTCTGGCCGCCCACGTGTGGCGGGATGACCGGGAGCGCCCGCGGTGCCCCGCCCGCCCCCGGGCCCCATCTTGCGGGGATAAGAGCGGCGGCAGCGGGGGGCGGGCTCAGAGCGATAGGCGCCGTCATGGGAGCCGGGCGAGCGGAGGGGCTGCTGCTGGTGAGTGCTGGGTGGGGTGCCTTGCCCCGCTGCTGCTGCTGGTGAGTGCCGGTGGGGCTCTCTAGCCCGCTGCTGCTGCTGGTGAGTGCCGGTGGGGCTCTCTAGCCCGCTGCTGCTGGTGACTGTCGGTGGGGCTTTCTAGCCTGCAGGGTGCGGGCTCGCCCTCCACCTTCCCGCCCTCCACCTGGCTTTTGAGGCGGAAAAAGTATTCCTCCAGCTCTAGCGTGAAGGAGCCTTGTGGGTTTTTTTGTCGTTTTCTTCTTCAAGAGACTTTGGTAACTTTCCCGAACTTTTGTTCGTGTTTGATGTGTCGGGAAATCTGTGGCTAGCGCCGCTGCCGCGAAGCAGTGCACTCAGGCGATATCGCTCGTCTCCGCATCTCTTTGTAGCGCTCTCGCTTCCACTCTTCCCTCTCTCCTCGGACAAAAAAATATTTATAAGCCAGGAGTGAGTTCTTTAATAGTCCTCGGGTTATTTGAGTGTGAAACTGGAAGTTTTCTCACCTCCCCACAGTTACGGGGAAGATTTTCAGTCTGCCAGGGAGAGAATTTAAAGAGCGGGATCCTCTTGGTTTTAGCTTAGAAGTTGCCCGCTGGTGATAATTAATAGAGCTCGATGGCAGTCCCTTCCCCCCACCCCGACCTGCTTCTGCTCTAGAGGATTTCCTCTCCTTGTGTGAGGCTTCTGAGGCTGTGACTCAGCTGCCCCGGGACGGAGCCTGCGCTCGCCTCCCTGGAAGCGCTTGGACCTACCGGGACTGAGACGCTGCGTGGCAGCCCTGCCTGGGAGTGCGCGGTCTGCACGTTTCTTCCTCTTAAAAAAAAAAATTCCCAATGCTCCTGTAGTATTGCTAGTGACTCGACTTGTCTTCTGCATAAGATTCGAGCAAGTGAGACGATGAGTCTGCGGGGCGTTTCCTCAATTTTGCGGGAGCGAGACTAGCACTGATTCTGAGTAATTAGAAGGATGGGGGAAGGGAGAAACTAATCCCTTGCACACCGCAAAAACTTTGGCAGCTGCAGTGAGGTAGTGGAAAGAAAAGAGAAGTTTGTATGGAGGCAGGAATGTGTTGCAATAGTTGCCTAGAGCCCATCAGCCGCTGCATGATGCTGCCTTAACCCCAGCTTTGTGATGGCAATTACTGCTGTGAGCAGCACTTAGCAAAAATTAGTTTGGGTTTCCTCTGTGGCTTCCCATAAACTTCTGAATGTGTTTCCAAGTCTTTACAAGTTAATCTCCCCGAGATAGTTATCGTGTGCAGGGAGGATGAATCACTCAAGAGGATTTTGCCTCCACTGTAGGTTGTGCTCCTGACGATGCCTGGAGCCCGAGCAAACTGTGGGGAGAGAGAGTACTTCCATCAAGGTCTCTGCTGTGTATTTTGTGAAGCAGGTAAGACTTTGAGCAGTTACAGCTGATAGCAATTGCCTCTTAGATTGCATGCCGTGAAAGTGTAAGCCTGGTTTGAGCTGTGAGGACTTCTTGGTGCTGTAAAGGCTGGACTCCATTTTGAACTGAGAGCCCCTTAATGCAAAAGGTGCTGACTGGGAGAGGTGCTTTGGCATCAAGCCAGGAAGCCTTTGCTTGTCGTTGAGGATGAAGTTTTTGAAGTTAAGTGATTTAGTTAACACAAAGGATAGGCCTAGGGGAATTTTGATATTTCTGTGTCTGTAGGCAAAGCTTCAGTATGGTTTTGCTCTCCTCTCCTTGCTCAAAGTGTGCAGAGCTAACAAGTTCTGCAGCAGGAAGAAACCTCTCCTTATTATCAGAAGCTTACTGGTGGTTTTAGGTGGGGTTCAGACAAAGGAGAGAGAAAAGTTTATTGAAAGCAATTCTCCCTGGGCTTGCCCCATTCCTTCAGCAATGGTACCATCCATAGGCTCCCTGCCTGCTGCAGTGACTCATCCTTCCAGCAGATGCCTTGCTAGACACTTCAAAATAACCTCAAGGTTATTTTGCACCTCTCCCCTGTCTGAGCAGCACATTGCAAATGTGCCTCCTGACTCTCCTGTGCCTATTGGTTTGTCTGGCATGTGATTGATTTGCAAGGAAGAATTGAACTTTTCCTGGAAATTTGTGTTGTAATATCTAGGTTTAGCCCTGTGTCTGTCAAAAGATCCCCTGAGATTGCTGCTGCTGCTACTTCTCTTCTTCCACAGGTACTTTTGTTGCTGATCACTGCAGTGCTTCACATTTGAAAGGAAAATGTGACCCTTGCAAGGAAGGAAAAGGCTTTACTGCCCATGAGAACGGCTTGGAGGAATGCTTGCCTTGCAAACAGTGCAAAGAGGGTACCAAATCTTATGAGAACTTAACAATTTCCCCCTTTTTTAATGTGGAAAACCTGGTCTTCATTGAGCATACTGAACTTAAAAGTAAGTTGCCTTTATGGCCTGAGTATAATCTTTGCACTTGCTAATTTATATTTTATTTTTAGATCAGATAACTCTGAGACCCTGTACTCTGACACAGAATGCTGAATGCCAGTGCAAGCAAGGGTATTTCTGTGATGATGAGGGCTGTGAAATGTGTCGGAGAATCAGTCAAGAGTAAGTTTAAGAATAAGTTGCTATTTTCCTTCTTGGGAATCTTAGAGCTGTGGCCCATTCTGTGCCAATAGTTGACACATGTCATCAGGCTGTAAATAATTGCCCTGAAGCCAAATGGCATTATTCATGCATTTAAATTTTAGGTGTCAAAACCTGTGATGTTGAAACCTAGAAAGATGTGGACTTGGGTATCATTGTGCTTGTTGCTTATGGCTGTAAACTTGCATTTTTCATTCTTCAGGTTGGTATTTCCACAGAAACACACTTGAATGAACTTTCTAGCACTCAGCTTAAAATCTTAGTATGTAGACCTACCTGTTGAAGGAAACTAACCGTGCATGAATAATGCCTATACTCTGTGGTTTGTTTTTTTTCTTTTTCCCCCTCCACTTAGAAGCTTACATACATTAATTTTATCTGCTTTGCTTTGCTTTTGTTTTATCTTGTACTCTTATCTTGGGTTGTTTAAAGGTATACCTCTGTCAAAGTTTATGCATGTTCCATTCATGGTTCTGAGCTCTGCCTGGAAACGAATCGGGCCTGGACAGAGCTACGTACTGATCTGGAAATGCTGATACAATGTTCTGTTACCATCCACTTCAGGCATCCGGACGGGAAAGAAATCCTGCTGAATTCCACTGATACTACAGAACTAGGCTTAACCAATCAAGGTCTGGTGACAAATCCCACTCAGCTTGGTTTGTTGGGTCCGTGGCTTCAGGCTAGTAACACCAGAGTAGTCTGTAAAACAGAGCTTTCAACTACTGTGATGTATTTAAGAGCAGCTGCATTTTAGTCTGGGAGTTATTTGCTAATGACAAGTTCTCAAAGGGGTTGATGGGACAAACCACCTTGAGCTTTACTTGGTGAAAAGCTACATGTGTTGCCAGGGTTCTTAAAGTTCCAAGGGTGACAGTTGAAAGTTTTGGGTAGTGTGAAGATGTTTACTGTGCCTGGAGTAGCTTCCTCTTTTGCCAGGAATGCACACTGTCTATGCTACAGCACTTGAAGCTTGCATAGTCTTTTGCATAGTTGTTTCCCCTTAAGTGTCTCTCCATAAAACCTTGTGGAAGTTGTATTGCAGCTCTCTGCAGAATTCCCTGATGCCTTTGGGAGCATGATATGCAGTCCAAACTGAGAGTCCCAGGACAAACTATCTGGGTTATTATATTAGTTTCAGGCTTAGGTTTTTCTCTAGGAGGACAGCAAGGAATAACTTTTTGGGGGACTGTTTCAGTACTAATTTTTTTTTTTCTTACTTTGCAGGGAATCAGGCTCATGTTTGGGTTATTCCGGTGCTTGTGTTTCTGGGTTTGCTAGTAGTAGTTGTTGTTGTTGTTAAAAAGCTGAAGTGTGATAAAGGTAACTGCTTGATTATTATCCATGAAATTTGCTTTCTAGAGTTAGGCAAAGCATGCACTAGGGCTGTCCCTGGTTCTTGTGTTGCCTTACAGGGGACCTGTTTAAGCTCTAGTTCATTTTGCATGTGATTGAAATTAGCAAATTAATAAAGAGTAGTTTTCTTGGTAAATTAAATGCATAATCCTTAACTGTGAACTTTCTTGTCTTGCTGACAGATGCCTCTGCTTCAAAGCAAGGCTATCATAAGGTCCTTAAAAAGGACTTCTCCATTTGACTTGGCAAAGAGGAAAAGCCTGTGTGGGGGTTCCCATGCATGGGGCAAAAAGTAGCAACTAATTAGATCACTAATTACTTTCACTGTGTTTGGTTGTAAAGATTTTTTTGGTGCAAATTGTTTCCCATTAGTCATTTGAACCTCTTAATGTGAATGTTAGGTTATTAAGTCCTGTGTGAATTTATTTTTTAGTGGAAACTGAGCTTTTTCCTTGGAGATGCCTATTTCCACTATTGTGTTTTAATGTATTTTTGCTACTAGTGTGGTTAAAATAATACTGAAAGCTATTATGAATCTTAAGTGTTTAGTTTGTTGAAATCATGTTTTACTGATTGTATTGCAGTAAAGATAATTTCTGCCTTCTGTATTGCAATAGCCTACAAAAATGCTGAGAAACAAGAGCTGGTGGAGTAGAGGAGGTTGCAAGAGTGGCTTAAAAGTCAAACAGCATCTTGTGGCCTGTATTTTACTAAGCAGGATTAAGGCACAGTGTTTGTGCTGTTGGTGGAAGCTAAGCTAGTACTGGGGTGAAATGCATGACAGGTCAAAGAAACTAAATGGCTTTTTAAAGCTTTGGCTGTGTTACAAAACTTTCTATTGTGTATAAGTCTTGTGTGATTTCAGCCATGTTTAAGTTGCTGCAATTCCTATAAGTTTCTCAGACACTTTTTTTTTTCAGCTGCCTCAACTGTTAAAGATGTGGAGGGACGTCTGGTAAGTATGTGATGGACCAAGTGTTTCATCTCAGTTTAATTGCTCACAGCCTGATTGTATCTGACACAGCCCTCAATGTTTGTCTCACTGTAGATCTCTGGTAGGATGTGTTCCTGTGATGCAACAAGCTGTGATTCGTACAAGGTCAGAAATTAATTAGCAAGTGTCTGATGCATTCAATAGCTGCTGGTGTCTGCTGCAGTTGGCCTTGTCAATACTGGAAAACCCTTCAGAGCCTGTGGCCAGGATGCTTTGAAAGTGGGGAAAAAACTTGGACTAGCTGCAAGTTTTCACTTCAGACTGTCTCCAAGGGATACCTTGGAGACATTGTCTTTTTTGCTGCTTTTTGCTGCTTCACATGTGTATTCCCCAGCTGATGGCAGCTATTGTTTGGTGTTGCAGCATGGTGGTGTGCCAGCTCTCATTGCATTATTTGTTCATAAGACTTAACCACTCCTGATCCAGTGAAGTAATTGAGTCTTCCTGCCTTGGGGCTCATGTCATAAGCTACAGACCAGGACCTGACAGTGAATTCTTGGTCCTAAGCAGTCCCAAAAGAGGAGGGGTTCAGGGCTCAGAGCATGTCGGTCTCAAAGTACATCCCTAAAAAGGGTTTATCCAGCTGAAGCTGGCACATGTTCTGACTTGAAGCTGGGTATACCCTGGCATCCTGCAGTTAAACACTATTTCAGAACCTTAGTGTTTGAATCTGAAAAAAGCTATTGCTAGTCTAGCATTCTGCAAGATAAATACAAAGCTGGATGAAGCAAGATAAATACAAGCTGGCTTTAGCTTCTCTAGTTAGAAACTACATCCCTACCAGCACCACAAGGCAAAAATGAGCTCAGTCTTGGCTTTACACAACAAATGTTAGTCTTGATTAGCAACTAGGAAAAGTATCCAGACTGTTCTCAGTGTGTGTACAGCACTTTTTTTTCTCCCTGGAGCTTCTCTTGTCCCTCACCAGAGCATTACCCACCCAGTGTGTGCACTCTTGCCCAATGTTACTAATTAGATATTTTGAGTAATTAAATGCATCTTAATTATGCCAAAAATACTTGAAGACTGAAGAAACGGAATTGAAAGAGATGTTCAAGGCTCATCCTAAATTCTGCTCTTTTTCTTTTTTAAGGTCCATAAGTGGCTCAAATATGTGAAACACCCCAGGTTTTTTGTTGGGTTGTGTCTCCCCTCACGCCCTGGCCAGATTTGCAACACTTCATCTATTTGTAGAAGCTGATGAAGAAACATAACAAAAAACCTGGTCAAAATGCTGTAGCATAGGAATAGCAAATATAACATGTCTTTAATTTCAATAAAATAGTTGCAGAATGATGCATTTACAAATTGGTGCATGGTGCCACTTGTCTCTCATCTAAGAGCTGTCACAGACAGATGCAAAGTCTGCACTTGGAGTGCTCATGCTGCTGTAAGAGCTTATTTGCTAAGGAGAGTTACACTGATGCAGTCCTGAGACTGGATGTTTTGGCACCTACACACCTTCCCTTCCAAAGAACCAGTGAATTCATACTGCTCTAATGCCCCCAACAACTGCTGATACTTGAATAGCTGATGCTGGGTTTTGAAACAGAAGTGTCAGCCATGACAGTACTCTTTCAGTCATTTGTTTTCCTGTTTAAGACTTATCCTGTATAAATAAGATCAACTTCTTTAATGTGTTTATACCCTTGTACAGCAAGTGTTTTCAGTGAGAATGATGACCTGTGTCATTTGTAGGGGGGTTCCCCCTCATATCCCCACTTATGCATGTTGGTCATGGGGTGGTGTCACCTGTGGGTCACTGTGCAAGCAGAAAACATGCTGGCTTATGCTTACAAAGGGCTTGTACCTTAAATAAACACAAGTCTCAGGGGCAGAACTCTTCATCCTCATTCTCCACATATAAAAAAAATATTCCTAAAGCTTGCCAGCTTTAGCACTACCTGTCATGTGCGACATGCTACTCTGCTTTGTGCTTGTACTGTTGACGCTGACCTGGTGCTGTACTCCCTGGCTATGTTTGTTTAATGAATTTACAATGCTAAGAATGAAGGGAGCCTTTCTTGCTGGCTTCCCTCTTTCTCCCCTCACAAAAACTATGCAAGGTACATGGGTGCTCACTGGTTTCTTTCAACTGATTATAGTTTGTGAACCCACCAGGAAAGTTAATCCAGCCACAGACAGCCTGAGGTAGTGCACTGCCATGGAACTGATGGGCTACTTGGCAACAATTCTGAGCCTCAGCCTTGACACAGTAGTAGGTTTGGGGCCCCTGGTGCTGTTTAGTCATCTCAGGTGCAGCAAGGCAGTTTAATTCCCTTATGATAACCTTGCTTGGAAGCAGAGGTACCCCTGCCTTAGGAGGGGTACCTACCTTTGTACCTAGAGAGGAGCAAGCAGCAATCTACATCAGTAAGAGCATTAGAAAGTTTCCTGTGGTTGTTGTGGAGGCAACTTGTGTGCCTTACCCTGTGCTCCCATGGGTGCAGAACAGCCAGGGAGGTGGAGTCAGGCTCTGAAACCATTTTTGTCACAATCTGCTAGTACAATTGGGGACAGTGATGGTTTGTTTTACTGATCTCAGAGTCCAAAAGACACACAGCAGGGGACTTTCAGTATTAATCAAAACAGATGCACCTTTTATTGAGTGCCCTCAGCAAATGTGATAGAAGGATTAGAAAGGAGATAAAGGATAGAGAGAGAGAGAAAAGTTGGGGGGCGGGGGGGACTAGCTACCAAAGGAGAGACGAAATCCTCGTGATTTGGCCAATAGATCTGTCGTGTTGGGGAGAATCTCGAAGTCTTTGTATAGTCTTATGTTGAGGGAACAGGCCAGTGGAGAATAAGTCCATTGAGAACAGGTACAGACAGTCCAGTTCCAAACAGGACAATTCAGTCCCAGCAGTGAGCAGGACCCATTGTTTCCGGACTGGTTCCCATGGGAAACCAGTCTTGGTCCAGCAAACACACCTGCAGGCAGGCAGCACTTGGCAGACATCCCACGCCAGTCAGGCCAGCGCCCCTGTGTTAGAATTTTAAGGGTTCAGTGCTTGGGGGGGGCTTCAATCTCCATCCTTGATGGTGGTCATGAGGCAGATGAGGGATCTTCCATGGGGGATCACCAAAGTTACCCCAGAAAGTCAATCTTTCTCTAAAGCGGGTGGCATCTGGCCCAGAGGTGGGGAAATCCATGGCCCGTTGTGATGAGTGGGGATTGTGAAGCAGCTGTAAGCGTACAGAGCGAGCTGCCCCTTGCCAGGCCCTGCTCGAGCAGTGCACCATGGTGACACAGCAAGCACAGCTGCAGACAGTCACTTGGCAGGCATCCACCTCAGCCAGGCCAGAACTCCAGTCAGGGTCTTCAGGATCTCAGTCTGTGTCCTTGCATTGGTCATGAGGCAAATGAGGGAAACTTTGGACCATATCTTACCAGTCTAATTCTGTAAAGGCTGTTACTTTGCCAAATTATCAGCTCTCCTTTTATGTCTCTGACATCTGGTCACTTCAAGTATTTCCTCTTCTTGCCCCAGAAGAAAATAGTGGAAAATAGTGTGGTTTCTGAGCCAGGCACTGTCCCGTGCAGGAGCTGGAAGTGCCGTATGGCAGCGTGGTTGAGGAGGATTGCTAAGTCCTCATTGGCAGCAAGACCTGTTCAGAATTCTGCTTTTCAGCAGACTGCCCTATCTAATGTTCCAAGTGGCACTCCAGCAAATTGTAAGATAAGTGTATGTGTGTGAAATGATCATTGTATTTTCTCTAATTTTTTAGTTTTTCTCTATTTTCTTTAGTTGAGCTCATAACTATTCCTAGAGCTTTCAGCAAAACAACAAACTTCACCATAAAGATGTAATAGGAAGTATGGGAAGTGATAGTTTGGGGGAAAAAACCTTCAATCCCTCATTTAATTTACTCTGCCTCTTTCACCTCCTGGACAGAAGCTTCTCTTTTCTGATAGCAGCGAATGTTGCCTTGGAGCCAGTAGCATGTTTGTTTCACCATGCAATTTTCTCTGCTCCAGTACTTGCAGGTCTGCTCTGAAATCTGCTGCCCATCCCCTCTTTGCTGTGTGTGATGTAAAAGCAAGCTGTCAAATAGGTAAAAAATAATAGCGAGTGAAGCATCCTGATTTGTTGGAGTAATGGTCCAACTTTGTATTACAGGTACAAGAACCAAGTCAGATAATTGTTAAAGATCTCTCTCAACGTGGTAAGTATTCCCTAAATTGGCAGGACTTCGAATTTGATTTTTATTCCTGTTGACTTCAGTCTACTTAAGGAGTAGTATAAAGAGGCTAATAAATTTTGCATAGAGTTATAATGCTTCCAGTTTATTGTAAAATGTGCTGAAACAGGATTATTGCTGCATTTGTAATCCCTGTGGTGAACTGTTCTACTTTGGAGCATGACTTTTCTGCATGGGAGTATAGCACAGTCATGAGTTTAAGAATAAGAATGGTACAAATTTTTGAAAAATGTTTTATAATGAGTCTGCATTGCAGCAGTGTACTCTGCTTTACTGAGTGAGGTGTAGGTCAGAGTGAGAGATCTCTCAGTCAAATGTCCCCTCACGTGGACGAGCACATCAAACCTCCATACACCCACCTGTCCCCAGCAAATTGTTGTGCTGGATGTCCAAGTGATGGGTTTTGCTCGTGGTGGTCTTGGTGTGGCAAACCTGTGGCAGCAGCATAGTGAAGTGGTTGAAACTTCCTCTTCAGTAGCCCTGCCAAGGGAATATGCCAGCCAATGAAGCCTTCCTCAAAACCACCTTTACTGGATGGTGTCCTGCCTTAGGAGACCACTTCTGCGAAGTGCACCGATACCTTTAGCTACTTTCAAGACCACTTAGTAGAAAACTTATTTGTCCTGCTGCTTCTTAGGTGCCAAACCCTGCCTTGCTGCTGCTGTTTGGTCTGTGCAGGTATTGGCTGAAAATTAAGGGGAAAGCATGTATGTGAGCTATGGGAAAAAAACCCCTGTGTTTTAAGATCCAAGCTGATGTGTGTTGTGTGTTTCTTCTTGCAGAACTGAGAGAGACCTTTGCTGTCTTTACAAAGGAAGTGCCACCACAACAGTGGAAGCAGCTTATGAGAACTCTTCTACAGGAAAATGATATTGATAAAATTATTTCTAAATTTCCTAATAATAGAGAACAACAATCATATCAGATGCTTCTCATCTGGAAAAACAGACTGGGAAAGAAACAATGTATTATTAATTTACTGAATGCATTGATGCACATAGATACCGAGGCTTATTACAGCATATCAAACACTTTAAAAAGTAATAACATTATAAGTAAGGTAGAAGCTGAAGATGAATGTTTATGAGAAACTGCAGAAATGTTCCTGTGTACATATGTGTGTCTTCAGACTTGCTTTAAATCAAGGTGTCAGAAACTGCTAGTAGAAATGGAGTTGTTAGCCTCCTCACCTCACGGAGAGAGCCGGAAGGGATGTAATAGCTATGTTGTTTTCATGTTTACATGACCTTCCTACCTCTGAGTCATAAAATATTAAACACAGGTGCTGGATGCCCACTTCGGATCCAGGAGCTCGGGCATCCCTTAGTTTGTGGCAGTGCTGTCTCAGCCTGGGGGCGGGGACCAAGAGTCCGCTGTTGTTTTTGAGTACTGTGATGCTTTACTTTCCGAAACCATTTTGTGTTGTATCGGGCTGCCCAGCGCCGCTATGTTTGAAGCACAGCAATAAAAGCCGCGCTCACACGGAAGCTGCCTCTGGGGCTTCATTCTGGCGGCGGCGCCTCCGTCCTTGGGGCTATTTAAGGAAAGGCGGGCGGCGGCACTCGGAGCGGGGGCTCGGTTGGCACGGTGCTGCTGGGTGACGGGGTGCCCGCGGTGCCCTGGGCGGTCATTTCCCGGCCGGGCCGTGCGGGGCCGGGCCGTGAGGCGCTGCCCGTTGCCCGGGTGACGCCGGGTTGCCCGTCGGAAGTAGCGTAGGGCGGGCGGGGCCAGGCTTCCGGACGCGCTGTTGCATCAGCTCGGGGCGAGGGCCGGCGGAGGCAGCAGCAGCAGCTCCGGGATGGCAGCAGCAGCCGCCAGCGCCGAGCACGGTAGGTGGGCGAGCGGCGCCGCGGNGCTCGCCCCGTGCCCCGCCGCGGGTGTGAGGTTAATGCTGGCGTGCAGCGATTTATGGAGAGAATTCGGAGCTCCTCGTCACGCCCGTGTGGGAGCAGCTGTGCCCCGGCTCGGTGCGAGCCGGGAGGTGCTGGGTGCGCTCGGTCCGTGCTTTTCACCTGTCTCTGTGCCTCCCGGACTCCTTCCCAAGCCATCGGCGTGCTCCCCTGAACTCACGCCTGAACTTTTGGACTTTTACGGGCATTTTTTGTGGTCGTGTTTTAATGACGGGTTGTACTCTTCGCTTCCATATGGAAGGAGGGCTAGGGTAGTACTATAATTTTTGGCACTACTGTAGCAAATGGAAACTTGGAATACCAGTCATGCAAGTATGAAATACCATCTTGGTATGTAAAGGGTTGGAAATTTCTGTCATTGCAGGTAAGGATCTGTAAATACGAATATTTTTGCCCCTTTTTCTTTGACAAAGTAACCAAAAGTTACTTTGATCTTTATTCATCTCATGTAATATTCCCACGAAAGTGCAACATTTCTTGTCATCAAGGGATCGGCTTTTTCAGAAGTCTTTGCAGTATCTTGAGGGGAAAAAGCCCAAGAAAGGCTCAGTTCAGGTGTACTTTGAGAAACTCTTTATTTGTTAGGGTGGGGTTTTTTTAACCTGAAACGGCAATTGTTATATTTAGTTTCAGTTCAGGAAAAGTGGAAGTGAAACTTTCGGAGCTCAAAAGACTAGGATTGACAAGCTCTTCCTTGGTGTGGGATATTCTAGTCTTAAAAATTCTTGCTCATCTAAAAGCCTCTTGCTCCTTATGTGTGAATCTTGATAAGTGCTTTGTTTTTCTGTCTCTGTGCATGCTGTGTCTGGCATTAGCTGGAATCACTGCATTGGTTTGTTTCTTGTGAAATGTTAATGGAAAAGGAGAATTCATCTTGTGTGAGCAGATGGTTGGAATTCTTTTCAAAGGTACCAGAGTGGCTGGCCAGGATGATAAATGGCCAGTTTGAAGCTGTATTAATAATGTTGCATTTGTCTTTTGTGGGTTGTCTTAAATTTGTGAAAGTCAAGTTGGATGAGAAGTTACATTTCAAAATGTTCCGAAATGGGTGAGATTTCTTTTTGGAGAATGCCTCTGCAGAATTCCCAGAACATTTACATTGTCATCTAATTGTGACTGACAAGGTTAGCAGGTTCAGGGAAGCCCAGGAAACGTAATTTTTCCCTGAAGTGAAGTAACTCCCTGGTTTTGTGTCATCTAGCTCACTGCCTTCTTTATCGCTTTCCTGTATTTACTTTGCCATCCACACCTTCAGGGAGCAGAGGTTTTCATTCTCAAGTTAATAAAAGTGAAAATTTTCAATGAAATTTGATATTGTGGGGATTCTGTGTCTTGATTAAACCTCAGAAGTTATCTTATGTGCAGACAAAATGTAGAAGCTGTCCTGTGCCTTTGAGTCTGTGTTGCTGCAGTCTCTCAGACAGATTCCCAGTGTCCTTCAATAGTCTCTGAAGCATTCCATGCATGGAAAGAAGAATGTGTGACAATTACATCACCCATAGGGATTGTACATCAGTGGTTTTGGTGTGAGAACTGCATTAATTGATGTCTGCAGTAGAAAATTTTTTTGAAACAACTTTTTACTGTTGTGTTAACAGTAATTCTTCTGATTTTTCAAGGTTATTTTGCTACCTGTCCAATGCTCTTGCTCAGTGCTTGTTCCCTCTTGTGTGATACGATATCTATGGATCATTCTGTTCACAAAAGTTAAAATTCAGTGTTATGCAACAGCTCTGTAGTACTCTCCTGTTTCTGCTGTCAAGGAGACACTTCCTGATGCATTTGAGTAGTAACAACTGCATCTGTCCTGTTTTGGGGATAAAAAAAAATTGCAGTTAGCGAGAAGGGCAATTCCTTAGCCTGTTTTCCTAAAGCAACAAGAAAAACAGGTCAGATGTACATATATCCATTGGGCCTCCTCCCTCAATACTTTTTGAATCCGTCGATTGGTGTTAATTAATCAGTTTGACAGTGGGCAGCTGCCTCTTGCACAGCATTGGCAGACTTAGCAGTGATGGGCTGGAGCTGTGCAGGAGGATGGGGCTACTGAAGTGTATGGGAAAATAGGATGCAGCACTTAGGAGGTACTAGGAAATATTTCAGTGGGAGTGTTTAATGAATTGAACGAATTGCGAAATGGGGGGAAGTGAGGATGCAGAATGGAAATCACAGAAAACCAGGTTCTGTAGATTTACTGTTCTTCTTTTAGCCATGATATCAGTTAAACCAGAACAGACTTTTACGTAGACAGCTGTCACTGATTCCTTTTGCTTGAAAAAAGTGATGCACTGCTACACTGCCTTCCAAGGCATTGTTATCATAGTCATCTGCTCAGCACAGCCTGTGAAACTGATGTGGGGCACTGGGAATGGGACAGTGAGCCTGCCAAACATTTTAATTTGAAGTATTAATGTCTGTGCCAAGATTGTTCCAAAAAATTTCAGTTGTTAAGCTTATCATGCTGAGCTGGTCCCGACATTCACAGGCAGTGTTTGCCACCTCTCCTTGCCAAAATTAGCTTGTATGAGTGCTGTCGTATTTGTTGTATTTGTGTGTAAGTTTGGGCAAGTTCCCTTTTAGATTGGTTTACAGATGTGGTTGGAAAGCACTTACGTTGTTTCAGATACACTGACTTGCTTCCCATTAGCAGCCTGATGTGTGAATAATGGTCATAATAACCATAATAATACTTTGCAAATTGAGTGTTGCTTTTCCTTGCAAAAGATCTTTTCTTTGAGATATAGTTTCTGCCTAGATCATTCTTGTAATACCTTTTTTTTTTGCCTTCTCCCTCATATCTTTCATGTGTACAAAATTCACGTTCAGGGAAGACTTATGTCTTAGGTTTCCACTGTTAATGAACATAAGTGTTTCAAACTATTTCATGTGTACAAACATGTGAAGTTCTGTGCTGATAAACATCAGTAAATATTTAGGAGCATGAAAAGATTGTAGTAAAATGAACTGTGTGAGCCAAAGCTGAATCCCATTCAGCTGGGTAAGGCAAGCCTATGAGGTCAAGTTATGAACCATTATTTCCTTGGTATTCCTTGTTTGTACTGAGCAATTACATGGATGGGCCTTGAGAAGGATTTATACTTTAGATGGATCTGTCTTCTTTTGTTCATAGATATTAAATATCTTTTGTGAATTTTGATGTTTTAATTTTTTTTAAAATCACTTTTTTATTAGTTCTCCCAATGTGTCACTATATCTCATTTATACCCCAAAGAGTTGAATACAAACATGCTTGATATCTAGCTGCCACTTCCCTGTCATCCTGAGTTGCTGTTAGATATTTTAATAATTGATTTCCATATAGAAAATGGTTCATAAAGTTTTAATTGATGATATTTGGAAGAACTTCAATTGTGCCATCCCTCCCATCCTCTCCTGGCCATCACTTTCCCATGTCCTTTCATTCCTGCCTTTCCAAGAGCTGTGTTCTGTGAGCACCTCCATGCTTTGGGAACTCCTCGTGCAGGAGATATTCCTGCCAGTGTGAGAAGTGACACTTGTGGCTGTGGTCCCTGTTGGCTTTGGGAGCAGGGACAGGTGCTCTCCTGCTGCCTCTGTCACTTCACTGCACGTGGCCTTGGCTTAAATTACCTTGCTGGCTGACTACCTAGACAGGATATTGCCTTCATGTTTGTACAGTACTTTGAACACGAACAGAGCTACAAACATTGAATCATTGTTGGAAAATGTGAATGCTGGGTTTGCCTAATGGCAGTGCTAGCATAGCCTCAGAGTGCTTTGTGCCCCCTGACTTGCACAGGGCTTGCTCTTCCAGTGAGCATCCCCACCAGCGCACAGCGCTTTCCTCTGCGTCCCTGCGTTTGTCCAGAGGAGACATAACTGAACCTGCTTTGCCTATATACCAGAGAAATCACAGAATTAAAAAATTGTGGGAGTTGGGCATGATCTGATATCCTTTCTGCTTGTTTGTGTAGGTTTTACTCATTTTAAATATTATTCATGTGCCTGAGGAGAGAAAGGGGCATGGGAGGAGAAGTGTGGGGATATACAACAGCAGCTGAAGTTCTGAGTTTCCAGAGCAATTAGGAGGAACTGAACATTGTGCTGGGAGCCTGTGTGCAGGCAACACCCCTGCAAAGATGTAACTACATGCTCAAGTTCAGTAGACATATTCACAGCCTTTCCACGGTGCATGAAATGAATCATATTTAAGTATTGGCAGGATGAGTGTTTTAGCAGCATAGAAAAGAGTGACTGATTAGGTTTGCTCTGTGAGAAGGATTTTCTCAATTTTGGTAGATTATATTCTTCATGAAAAAGAACTGTGTTCTTGTCCTTATTACTCTTGGAAAGATGTCTTCAAATGCTTATGGCAGCATGAACACAATCCTGTTAACAGGAAATACACAGCTGTTTGGTAGCTTGTATTAAATCTAATTTTCCTCAAATTTCTTAACCAGTTGCCATAGCTAATTTACAGGGGGAGATGTGTATTATAAGGATATATTTTGGTCATGGGATCTCCTTCTTTTAATGCTGACCAAATGTCCTGTGCCTCTCTTTACAGCTTCCAGCTACAGTTTTATTCTGAGCATTAGTGAAGAGGAAGCCAGGGTGAAGGCTCTGAACGAGTACCTGAGCACTCGTAGTTATATCCAGGGGTTCACATTTTCACATGCAGATGTGGAGGTGTTCAGAAAGTTTTCGGGGCCACCTGTGGACCAGTATATCCATGTTGTCCGGTGGTACAGACACATAGAAGCAATCTATGATGGCAGCAGTGACAAAAATGAGCCTTGTAAACTTCAAACAAGTGAGTAATATGAAACTGGTGGGCAGGTTATAGACTAGCTGACATTGTATTGGTTGTTATTGCTGAGAATTCTTAGAAGTTCCCTTTCATACTCTCTTGCACGCCTTAAAATTTACAGTATCAATTTGTATTCAAAGTCATAACATTATTCTTGCATACAGTAACTGTGCAGTTGATAGAGCCTGACCTATTTGGATGTAAAAGCTGTTACTTTTTTTTTTTTTTGAAGTTAAATTTCCTCAGTGTACAGATTTTGATTATGTGTATTTTCTTTAAAAAGTTGGCTATCTTCTGGTTTGTAAAAGAATGTTTGGGTTTGGGCTTTTTCCTGGAAATACCAAGATTTGCCCAGTCTACTTATTTCCTTGCAAGGTTAACCAAATAGTTGTCTAATATACAAACCCACAATAAAATAAACTGAATACTTCCTCTTTATTAACACTGAGCTTCACAAAGAATGTCTGGGGTTCTTTTTTAACCTTGGTAATTTAGGCATGCTGATGATTTGAGGAAGTATTAACTGGTTAATCTAGGTCATTGTGTAAGCATGGGCAGGCATTTTTGGGAGCTGCATCACCCTCCTGAGTTGTTTCCCAATGAGCTAGTCTAATTTAATTGCTTTATGGTGAGATCCTTGCTCAGGGAGTCATGAAATAATGAAAAATAACAACGCTAAGCTGTTATATAGTGCTTGCAATACCTACAGATGAATGCATGTCTGTCATTCTTGCTGATGGTTGTTAACTAGTATGGCTCCAATGCCATCTTCTCACAACCTCTCCCCATTTGTGTTCTCAATTCCTAACAGACCAGCAGTTAAAATCAGACTGCTGTGAGTAAATTCTGTGTGTCGTGTGTGCCTGCAAGTGTTTGTGCTGCTTATTATTTCCTTCCAGCAGAGAAGGGATCTCAGCTGCACCCCTGGCTCTGATAGCAGATCTGCCCACTAACTGCACATTGTCTGTAGACTTCCATGGATCAGGGTGGTGCAGAAACAGAAAAGGTTTCCATTTTCCTGACCACGAAATCTTTACTGTTATAACCCTTCAGAAAGAGAGGTTTATCTTCATGATGTGTTTCAGGAATCCTAGAATGGTGTTCTGCAGTGTTCACCATGAAAATAACACACAAATCTGCCATGCTTCTTAGACCTTAAATACTTCCTTGTTGTTTTTTTGGTGTGGCAGAAAACTCCACGGTGGATTAGAGCAAATGAACTGCAGTTCCACCAGGGGAAAGGCTGTAGGCTGGCAGGGTTGTATTTGACCAGACTAACCAATATTTTACCAGCCTTTTACTTTGCCCTTGGCATCTGTGTAGTGGGTAAAATGTGACACCTAACTCACAAGCTGAGAAATATGGGGTGCAGTATCTGGGTTTTTCCTTATGTTCATGTGGTTGTAACTGAAGAAAGCTTTACAGATTTATCTTTTATTAGGCTAACCCACACAGGCTTCTTTCCCTGAGGGAAATGTTGGCCACAATTAAGCATGCCAGAGTAATCTTTGTAAATCAAAGAGTAAACAAATCCATACCTTGGTGTATGACCTGTGTTATGGAGAGACTGCTCTTGAACTTGAGGTGTTCTGTTCAGGAGTACCTCATGCAATGAAATGTTTAGAATGGATACGTATTTCCATGGATTCATAGCATGGAAGTTAAATGAAGTTCCATGAAGTGAAGCAGAGTACTACACTTAACATATTTTTTTCTTATTTGGGCAGTTACTCCAAAAAGCAAGATGAAGAGATTACATTTTTTATACCATGAATGTTTAGGTTACTTGAAGGTTTTCAGACAAAATATGATTATGTAGATATTGAGAGAAACAGAGTTAATGAAGAGCACCCTGAGACACAGGATAAGAAAGGCAATTTTGTTGTCAAAACAAATATTTTGTGTAATATTTTACTTCCAGTTAAAATACATACCATGAGAATTCCTAAACATAGTTCTGTGTGTATTAAGCTGGCAAACTTGCTGTATTTTTTAATTTCTTGGTTTGCTTTCATTCCTAGTTAATGTGGTAATTGGTTTAACATAATTGCAGCTGTAAGCAGCCCAGTACACAGCAAACTGCATCTCTTTGACAAATCACATGCCCATACTTCTCTTTGAAAAAAAGCCCATGAGTTTAACAGCTGTCTTGCTTCTTATAAATTTAGGAGTAAACAGATGCAAGAATATTGTCAGTAATATTACCCTGGGTTTTATCGACTCTCTTTAATGGCAAAATGTAGCCTCTTGCTGAACTGGAGCATATTTGTGGTAAATGAGTGTGTTCAGAAATGCCTTGTGTACTTAGCAACAATGCATGATAAAAAGCTGGGGTTCTGTCTAAGCCTTTCTGTCAGCTCTCCCTCTCACCCTGAGTGCACATACTCTGTCAATATTGGCTCTAGAGACCACCTCTGGACTCTGGAGATATTTTGCAAATTCTGTGTGAGATCTCTGTGATGTGCCATCACAGTAAAATCACTGGTGTTGCAAATAGCCCAGGACTGCCATAACACTTCATTAATGATTCATTGAATTTCAAAACTCATGGTAATACTTTACCTGAATTGCATGCTCTTGCTTTTGTACCTTCTTCCTCACTGCTACTTGGATCAAAAACTAATAGGAATGGCAATTTAGAGAGTAGAAAATAAACTAGATTGCAATAATTTACTTTGGTTTTGGTGGCTTTGTAGGAGGCTCTAACAGAAGTAGCTGCATTACTAGGATTGATACTCTTTTCTCCATTTAGATGTGGGAGTTTTTTTTTTCTGAAATAATGATGTGGTAAGGAGAAAATGTTGTATTGCAAATCTGTTTGTGAAAAGTGTCTTTTAAACTTCCTTTAAACTACCTTTTCTCCTAGGTAAAGGCAAACGTGTGCAGCCCCCCTGGTCTCCCCCTGAAGGGACAAAACATTCCAGGCTCTGCCTCTACAACAGCCTGACCCGCAGCAAGGTGAGTAAATGAAAGGGAAGTGGGGATTTCCCTAAAAACACAAATAGAGCAGTCATCAAATCCTTGTTTCTGAAGTGTTTGCCCTGTCAATAGTCAGGTCTCTGGGTTGTATTTTGTGGAATGTTAACAAGCCCAGGCCAGCAGCTCTGTGCCAGTCAATTGCATTTGCTGGGCAAGTGTAATACTATATACATTAATATATATACACTTCAAGTGTGTGTCTCTTTGTGCATATTGCATAATATTCAGTTCCCAGTTTCAAGTTGTCATGCAAAGTAGCCAGGAATTAAACTGTAATACACGTAAGTGTAGGCAGTGTGAGCAGCATAAAAACACAGTTTCTTTATTCAGATGTTGTCTGTGTAAAAAAAGTCTCACCAATTATATAATTGCAATATAAAAAGTGTAAAACTTTTTGTGGTCTTTGAAAGAGGAAATATTAAGATTATTAATTTTACATGGGATGTAGTATTCAAGTATCTGTGAACTGATTATAGGGTGTAACCTTTTTCAATGCAAAAGAAAGCAGGGTACTATTCAAACTGTAAAAGTTTAGTCCAAATTGTTGTAACCTGATATCTTGATTGATTAGAATGCATAGAACATAAGCAGCCATACCCCATTATCTCTCTCACAGGATAAAGCTAGTGGTGATCTTTAGTTATGGTAAAGTTGGGAATGGAATCACTATTTATTTTTTGTAATTATAATCCACGTTTTCATGTTCTCATCTCCAAATGGGGTGTTACTGTCTCATGTCTTCAATTTCTTCTGACCATTGTACCTTCCCTTTTAATTAAGGAAGTATTTCAGCCTCAGAATGGAAAAAAGGTCTTGTGGTATTGCTGTGGTCCAACAGTTTATGATGCTTCTCACATGGGACATGCCAGGTACTGCATTCCTTACTTTGATATAGGTGATAACAGTGCCTAGTGGAAGCAGAAGATTATTAGAGGAAGGTATTATTCAGATGAGTGTAGTACTAGAAGATGATCTCTCTGGACTCAATGCTTGCAATTTAAGATTAAAATCACATTATAATATTTTATCATTGTGGGGTTAAAAATTTTCTAATAGATGGGGGCAAAGTAAAACTGCTGCACAGTTATTGATTGAGGTTAAATTGTTTGTGCACAGAATAGATACAGGTGTTTACTAAAACCACCCTTGTATTTTTTTGGTTTTAGGTCCTACATCTCATTTGATATCCTGAGAAGAATCTTGAGGGATTATTTTAAATATGATGTTTTCTATTGTATGAATATTACAGATATTGATGACAAGGTAAGGGATTTTTTTTAAAATTGCAATCTAAAATGCTCACCTTTTAGAATGGAAGTCAGTCACATGTAATTGCCACTTGATAAGCCAAGATAAATCTTACACTTACTGAGACATACCTTTTGTACACAAAGGCATTGATTTTCTCAGTTTTGTAGCACTCCTCTGGTAGCAAACCCTTTAGTGTTGTATAATAATGAATGCTGTCACAGATAATGGAGACTCAGTATTTTAAAGAGATAATTTATTTTATTTGCCTTATGAGGTAATTAATTGACTCTGTTAACTGTGTATGGTGTGATTGATTTGTATTATTGCACACTATTCTTGTAGCTTGTTAAATTTATAGGGAAATGCCTTTGGTACATAATAGATTTTATCTGCACTTTTTATAACTATGTGTCACTTCACAGAAATATTTTCATGTTTCTGATTTGTAGATCATCAAGAGAGCAAGACAAAATCACCTTTTTGAACGATATAGAGAGAGCAAATCAACCCCAGATCAGCTGCTTGAAGATGTTAGAACTGCCTCAGAGGTGGGTGTGGTAATCTCTGCTTGTGTTTTAGGCTCTCACTCAATAATGTAGGAAAACATCTAAAGAATGCTTCGGACTTTGCTGCCTCCTTAAACTTTCTGCTTCTTTTAGTTCTAGTACTGCACACGTTAGAAATGTTACTTGAACTGCTCATCACTTTGGTTTTTACATTGTTTTAGAATTGACAAATTCTTTAAAAGGCATTCCTGATTTCTGTGATCGTAGCACTTATTTGTGAGTGCATGTATTGCTCAAACAGCATTTGGATGTTTGTGTGTTAGAATTCAAACTTGTAAAATAATCCTTTAAAAGAGTTTTTGAACAGTGGTCTGTCCATAATCTTTTAAAGCTTGGGAGGTTTCTCCTTTGTACCATTGATGACCTTGGAAGGAAAAGGCTGGAAAGCTTTAAGGGTTTAATAAATTGTGTATTCAGGACTGAAGGTGAGGGAAGGTGATTCTCTGGTAATTTTTAGAACTACAGATCACAAAGAGATTATCATTCTAATGAATTGAATACAGGCCTGGAAATAGGAGGCCTGGAAATTTTGCCCAACTATCTTTGCCTGACATACTGCCTAAACATTGCATTTATTCTCTCCCTGTTTCACGTTAAAGCTTGTCCTTTTCAAATTCGTGGTAATCAACTGCACAATTAAGGTGATCAGCTGCACAGAAAATGAAAACAGCAGTAATTATGATGATGATGATGTAGTGATTTATGATGTCTTTCTGAAAAAAATTAATTTGGATGCGAACTCAAGTCTTGTGATTGCACCATTATTTCTGATGAGGAGCATATTTCTTGTTTCAGTAGTTGATGCCAAAGCTTTTTCTGTGGCATAATGTCTTATTCATCACTAGCAAGGTACTGTGTGGCCAAGATAATATTCTGTGTATGGAGCATGGTGCTACTGTACTGCAGCTGGCTTTCTAATTTTTTTATTTTTAATTGTAGCTCTTTTCAGTTAAACTGAATGAAACAACAGACCCAGATAAGAAGCAAATGTTGGAAAGAATTCAAAATGCAGTGAAGTCTGCTTTTGACCCTCTACAAGAAGCTCTCCAAGCAAAGCTCCCTGCTGAAGAGATCAACAGATGTCATGAGGTAAGTTTGAGCTCGTCTTATATTTTATATTTGGTTTATAATTGTTAGGAGGTTTAAAAAGAATGTGTAGCTCCTAGTAATTCCCTGAGACAGTATGGAACCTTTAATTCATAAAAAGAGAAATTATGGGACTGAGAACTTTTTAGTGCTTT
>VYZP01063110.1:0-18154 GCA_013400635.1 Hypocryptadius cinnamomeus
AAAGCGCCTTTTTTGGATTATTTTCTCCCTCTCCGCTTCGAAAGCTTTAAGCAAACCCCCTCCTCCCTCCCTTCCTCCCTCCCTCCCTTCCTCCATCCTCTGCCTTTCTAAGGGAATTAACAGAGAGACACCTTAGGATGGAATTCTTGGGAAGAAATTCCTCCCTGTGAGGGTGGTGAGGCCCTGGCACAGGGTGCCCAGAGAAGCTGTGGTGGCCCCGTCCCTGGGAGTGTCCAAGGCCAGGTTGGACAGGGCTTGGAGCAGTCTGAGATAGTGAAGGTGTCCCTGCCCATGGCAGGGATGACAGGATGACAGGAAAGGTCCCTCCCAAGACCCAAACCATTGTGTGATTCCATGATTCTATGAAACACTGGCACCCAACACCCTGGAAAGAGAGGGCTGAAAACCCAACAAACCCCCACAACTCCAGGGGCTGTGCTCAGACAGAGCTGACCCCACCCCAGAGACTTCCTGCCCAAGGAACGCATTTTGGGGTGCAGCCCCACAGATCAGCCCCATGTGACACACGGCTGCCCTGAGTTTCACCCACTGCAGCTCTGGGGACAAAGGGAGCAGCTGCAGTGTCTCTGCAGTGCTGAGAGGCCTCTGGAAAGCAGGAGGTACCGATTAAGAGGCTTTTGGTGGCTTTAAATAGAATTTACACTTGGAGGCAACTTTCACACTGCTGACGGGCGGCAAAACTCGGGTGTAAAGCAGAAATGGGTTCATGTTGTTCCAGCAGCAGTGGGCTATTCTGCAGGCTGGAATTACACCTAACAAAGCAGTTCACAGCAATAAAATTGGGGTGGATAAAGTCCAGTTTTTCCAAGAGTTTCCAACCTTGGAAAAAGCCACTAACCTCCCAAGTGGAGCAGGAACACCAGTAACTCATGGCAGAGGGTTCTCAGGCTGAGGAGGGGGTGGATAAATACAATTTTTCCACACAGCCAATGGCTCCTGCTGTGCAGAAGGATTTCTTGGTGGTACTGATGGAGAAAACTGCAGAAATGATTGCTTATTTTGTTATTCTCTAATAAGGCAAATGCTTTAAAAAGAGAAAGTAGGATTTGTGTCCAGAAGTGGAAGGTGGGAAGCTACAGACCCTCCAATATCCCAACTGAATAATATGTTCAGCATACCCTTAGAATAAATTCCATGGGATCCCAAGGCACTCCTGATATGTTATCAGAGCTGGGGGCATTCTTTCCTAGACATCTGTGTCAGCAGCTGTAGGTGAACACCTGGGGCTCCAGAGATGCCACTTGCTCACACCCTGTCCCTCACACCCTGACCCTGTCCCTCATCAGCTTTTACCCCCATGGGACAATCAGTTTGGACTTTTGAAATAAAATGGGAAATATGGTGCTTCCTACCTTGGAGTGCTGGAAGATTAAATCTTCTTCCAAGTCCCTAGAGAGGAAGAGACATAAAATAGTTTGACCCACATTCACAAGAATAATTATTGACTTAACAAGTTCCAACTGGGTTTTCAAATTAAAGCTCAGCAAGAACAGACCCACTTCCCTAAAAAAAGAAAGAAAAGGTGAAAATTCAGTGGTTTTGTATGCCAGATATACCTGTGTGCAAATGTATCTCTGGAATATGCACATGTGGAGATTTGTGTGTCTTCCCTCTCTTTAGGAAGGAATTCTTGGGTGAGATACACAGTACAGTGCCTTGGATTTCTTTTCCCTAAATCCAATTTGAGCTGTCAGAGAGTTCCTCATCAGGCTCAGAGATGCCCACACTCCTCTCCCTGAGTGGCCAGAGGGGCTGGTTCGACACTGGGGATGTTTGACATGACACCTAGTAAAGTGACACCACAGAGAAGGTGAATTCCTTCCTATTGGAAGTGTTTCCTGAGCCTGGCCCAGGAATATCAAATCTCTGCTTTCAGACTCTGTTGATTTGTTTGACTCTGTAAAATGTCCTGAGGGACTGAAAACTACAGTGATTCTTCCACTTCCTTAATTTGCAATGTGTTTAAAAATCTGTTGCTCTGTTTTGACACAAATCAACCCAGCTCAGAGGCAAGAGAAGATTTTAAAATCTTTCTAACATTTGGGAATGCTTTGGGAGAGGCCAGACCCGCCAGAGTTCAAAGGGCAGAGCTCAGCCCCCTCCTGACACCAGTGGCTTGGGAGTTCTGCACTGAAATGGTGATTTCTCCTTCCAAACCCCTGCCCTGGGGCTGAGGGAACGAGGCCTGTGGTTGGAATAAAGAGCCCATACAGGAGGACAGAGGGAACCATTCAGAGCTGGAGGAATCTGTGGCTCACAGGCTGATACTGGACAGTAGGCAAAGGTCTGGCACGGACTGGAATGAGCCAGTGGAGATGTGGACATCATTATTTAAAGGACTCTCAACAAATGGGCTGAGTCATTAATGACTTTAAACTGAAAGAGGTTTAGATGGGATTTTGAGAAGGAATTGTTCCCTGTGAGGGTGGGGAGGCCCTGGCACAGGGTGCCCAGAGAAGCTGTGGCTTCCCCTGGATCCTTGGAAGTGTCCAAGGCCAGGTTGGATGGGGCTTGTGGGAGATGTCCCTGCCCATGGCAGAGGATGGAACAGGATGAAGCAGAGCTGAGAGCAAGGGATCAGTCTGTGTGCACCCAACCTGCCCCTGGCACTGCCCAGGGCTCTCCTGCACTCCATGATCTGCCCTCAGGCCAGCACTGGCCCGGCTCCACTCGCCAGGTGCCACTGTGCTTTGTGCTGCACCATAAAACACTCCCTGGCTTTCTCCAGAGCAGCCTCCCTCTCTGTGCAGCCCAGTGTTTCTCCTCCCAGCCCACTTGCTGCTATATATAATCTGAGTGCTGTCTACCTTTCTGCAGAGCTGGCTGGGAGTCATGCTTCCCAGAAATCGTGAGGTGGCATTCAGAACACTGCCGGCTCCTGGAAAAGCCTGCTCCGAATGCCTGCTCCAGGCTGCTGGCTCTCTTGTCCTTTATAGGTCACAGGGTCACTCGAGTTAGGTCTGCTGGCAGGGCACAAACCGGTAAAGTTCAATAAATGAGAGATCTGGCTCATAAAAATAACATGTGGCCTCTGTATGTCAGATAGATCCTTTGGAAAATTGGTTTCTCTCTCCTTGCTCAAGTCAGATATTTGCTTGCTGCCATCTGCTCTCTCCTGCCTTCCAGGGAAGAGTTCACCCACCAGCTCATCAATGAGAGCAAAACCAAAGACAAATCTGGCTGAATTTTTGTTTCTTCATGGGCACAGCTCATCCTTCCCGTGACCTGAGTCTGTGCTGCTGCAGCGTTCCTCAGGCAGCTCGTGACCTCAGTTATTCCTCAGTTCTCAAAACGTCACTGCCTGTATTTTCAGATGTTTTTAAACCAACTTCCCTTTTTATAGTGCCATTGAAACACTTTTCTGTCATTTTCTTACTGCTCAGCAGTTTGGGAATGTTTCATTACACAGAAAAGTTATCTCAGGGGCTCAGGCCCCAGGATTTGGGCCCTCCTGAGTTATGGAATAACAGGATCAGAGTATAACAATGAATCCAGAGCCTGTGAGGCAGGAAGAATGGGGCTGGTTGCTCAAACGCTGCCTCTGCCAGGTCCTTGGGGCACGATTTGGGATGAATCACCCTGTTCTGTGTGCCCTTACCCCATGCCAAGGGTAAGGATGAGCTCGCTGTGCTCAAAATAGGAAGAAGCTGCTCCTCCCTCGATATTCCTGGCAGGTGAGCTGCACCCTCCTATGTCAGGGACAGGATTCCTGCAGGAAGGAAGCTGATGCCACAGGGCAGGAGGCACGTTTTCAATTAACTGATGGTGCAAGTGACAGTGAAGGAAATATTCGGTATTCCCTGGCACAAAACATTCCCTAAGATTTTCCCCACTTCATTTAAAGGGAAAATACAAACCAGCAGTGCCAATTTAGCTCCAGAGGGGAGAAGGGAGACTCCAAATGGGAACAGACCAGGTGCTCAGTACTGGGTAGAGCAGTGAGGGTGCCAGGGAGGAGGGAGCAGGGTAAGGAGGATTGTGAACATATTTACAGCCATCTGGCACCCTGAATTATCCAAACAATGAGGCTGCTTGAGCGCTCACTGAAACACAGAGAGGGAAGGAAGGAGTTTGTTTGGGCAGAGGATCCTGAGGGCTTCATGCTTTCAATGTATGCTTTCTGGAAATGTTTTGTGTCACTTATAAAATTATTTATGTTGCAGGAGATGTAGGGAAATGAAATCAGAAGGAAATGGAAGAGCTACTCCTTCTGGCATTTTTCCTTCCAGGTTTCTAGAAATCAAGTCATAGGAAAGAAAAGATATCTTGGGAAATCTTGGTTTCTTGGGAGGCAGCAAGAGGGATCAGAAATGAATCAGGAAAGTTTGTCATCACCAAACTTCCACAGTAGCCAGTGCAAAACCCACCAAGTTCAGTCAATTCCAACCACGGATTTTCTGTATTTTCTGTCTTTGACTCCTTCCTGTGCTTAACAAAAATCTTTTCACTCTTCTACCTACATGCTCTTGATAATCCCAGTGCACAACTTCTGCAGGGCCTCGCCTCCCAGCACCTTCTGAAAGGTGCCATTTTAAGGAGTCACTTGGACTCTCACGGGTGGAAGGCAGCTCAGCGACAGCCGCGCTCTGCCTCCCCCTCGCCCATCGCTGGTCGCGCTGTGCCCTCTAGTGCTCGTTCTCCCGGTCCAGGGCTCCTGCAACCCGAGTCCACCGGGAGGACTGGGAAACTACGGAGTAGCCAACGGGAGTTTTCCATGGAACTGCAATTATTGAACTATTTCCCTTCCCTGGTGGCACAGGAGGAATCCCACGGGCTCTGCAGCAGCGTGTTGGTGCCCGGTTCCCCGTGCAGTGCACGCTCGGATTGACAGGAAAACACAGCCAAGAACAGCAAACCCGAGCGCCACCCGCTGCCACCCCGGCCAGGCAGCCCTAACTTTGGTCCAGATCTGTTTGATTCACGGTGGAAGCACATTTTCCACACACCATTAGAAATCCAGGTGTGTTGGAGAGAGGAGAAAGAGTGATTTGGGAAGTTTACTAAAGCACTTCAAAAACTTGCATTGAAATGCACATGAGAATTCCCAAATGTAACTAGTTTGTGGGCATTTGATTATTCCTGTCTTCTCTGGGATTCCTCACTCTGTTCTAGGGAATACTTTTTGATCTGGGAGTTTTCTTTGTAGTGAGAATGCTTAACATCCATATAGAAATTCTGCAGCAATTGAAGCCTCCAGTGATCCAGAACCTCAGAGCAGAGAGAGGTGAATGTTCTTCCTCCTTCCATTCCCCCTGCTGCTTGCAGAGGAGTGATGTGGTCTGTGCAGGGATGTGAATGAGGAGGAACTCTGGATGATTGTGGGAAATAAAGGGCTCTCTCAGGAAAAGCCTCATTAATTTGTGTAGTATGTTAATGTAAGAGATTTCATCAACAAGCAGCCTTCCACCCCCCCAGCTCTGCATGACTGAGATGGAAATACCCCTCAGCAGATCATCAGAGAAAACATTCTCATCTCCACAAGTCTGTGCTTCAAAGCACACCTCAAACACAGAATTTAACAGCAGAAGCTTTTGGAGCTGCACAGCTGTAGTGGGATGGGTGTGCACAGGAGGTGTGAGCACAGCCAGTATTTGGCATTAAAAAGTCAGCACTCAATTACATCCTTAAATACACTTCTGACTTGCACAAAACAGGGCAAGACTTGAATTCCCAAGGCTGATCCTACAGCTTTTGGTGTGGATCCCCCGACAGTGACGCTGATGAAAGAACAGACTGAAGATGTTCTTGGTTTCCAGGAACACAAATTACCCAATTCACTCCAACTGGGTTTTGCTGTGACATGGGAGCTCACTCAAAACACACGGGGCGTAGAAGAAACACCACAGCACACACTTCTAAGCAGAATAATTATGACTCATCGTGGTGATGAAGCTGAGAGACACAGATGTGATTCTGAAATGAGTGCAGAAAGGCACTTGCTGCCTTCATTTCAATTCACCATTAGCCAGGAGCCCCCTTCCAGCCTCAGATTCCTAATTAAACACAATTCCTGCATGTCCTCAACATTCCCAGGGACAAGGATGTGACCAAGCCCCTCACAAATGGCCAGAAGATATCAGTGCTTCACCAAAGCAATGCTGAGGAGCTCTGGCTGGCTGCTCCTCAGTCATCACTAGATAATTTTATTATATAATTTTTATTATTTTCCTTCTAGTCTAGAAGGAAATGCCCCTCAAACACCCTGTGTGAACCTGTTACATTCACATAGGAGAGACCAGCTCCTTTTCCAACATGAACCCACACTCTGGGGTCATCTTTTTCCTAGAATCCTTTTCTCAGTGCCAGGAGTTCCCAGCTTTAATGTGTCCTGTGGTTTTCTGCTGGTTTGCTGTTGTGGCCAAACATTTATTTTTGGATTCTCTCTAATTTGTGCCAATTAAGTTAGAAGCAATAGGATAGACCCTCCTTGGCTATTTTTGGGGGTCATTTTTTATTTTTATTTTTTTAATGAGACACATTCAAAGCAGAAACCAAGCATACTGTGAACTGTAGTTTTAGAGTTTAAAACCAGAGGAGTGTTCCCCAGGAGACCAAACTCTAACTCCAGTGAGAGAGCTCCCAACAGCAGCAGCAGCAGGAATTTCCCAGCCCCAGGCTCTGCAGAGGGACATTTTCCATGTCCTGCTTCAAGCAGCTGCTGTCCCTGACTCTTTCTGTCCTATCCCATGGGTTTTGGTACCCTGGGGGAACTGCATTCCTGACTCTCCATTTGTGCCAGTCGATAGATGAGCAAATGAGTGTTCACATCTAACGTGACAGAGCAACCCCTGGCACAACTGAGAGGCTCAGAAATGGATAAAAATAATTCAAGCATCATTTTTACCTCATAAATTCAGATCTTGTTCTTCGCTTCAGACCTTTGCAATGGGTATGACCAGTGAAACTGGTGTATTTTTAGCATACAGCAGTTCTGCTGCCAAAATCAACAACAGCTCTGTTTGCTGGAAAATGGGGCAGTTTTCATTCTGAGATTTCTCATTGCTCCATCATGCAGTTCAAAGGATTTTACAGTTTTCTCCAAGGCCAAATTCCTGAATTCATGGGATTCCATGAGAACGCTGGCTATCTCACATAAAAATATAGATGAGTAAAGCTGAAAGTGAGCTGCCTGCGGGTTAGGCACTGAGAGATCCTTGGGGTTTATATCCTTGGCAGTACGAGGTTCTTAAAATTAATTTCATTTGAGGGAGAATAAAGGGGCGAAAAGGCTAACTAGTCATTATGGAAAGTGCAAGAATGGCAAGACATAGTTCTACTCGTTCTCGGTCACATTTCATACCCAAAAAAACTTCCCTTTTTTGGAAGTCTGATCTGTGGGAGCCCCAGACCACTCCCCTGACCCAGGCACCTGGGTCACAAAAATAACCCCAAATCCTTTCAGTACTGTGGCTGGGTTGAATTAACCTGGAAATGGGCAATGGGATGTAATTGAGAAAGGGGGAGATCTGCCTTGGAACCTGCACATGCCACATTGCCCTGCAAAAGCAGGGGCAATTTGGGGGACATTAGGAACTACATGGCAGCAGGAGCTGCTTGAAAACACACACTTTGGGCTTCCCTTGCTACTGGGCTTAACTAAGCAACCTGAAGAATTTTATGAGGAATTTACTATTTTCACCCGGTGCATTTGTACCAAATCCTGGCTGAATTTACCCTTCCTCACGCGACGCTAACAGCCACCTTCGGGATCACTGTTTGTATTTTCGGGTTTTTTCTCCGCTTGGACTCTGAACCGCGTTGTTTTCCATCACCGCAATGAAGTTCACACAACCTGAGGGGAAAAGCCTCTCCTAAAGGCTTTGGGGTGGAAATGGGGCATTTCGAGTGGGAGAAGAAGCTGTTTTGAGGGTGGAAATGAGGACTTTGGGAGCAGTTTCCCCCTCACGGCCGCCGTGAGGGGCCTGAGGGGCCGTGGGCGGGGCGCCGCGCGCGCGGGTGGCGGGAAGGCGGAGGGGCGGAACTGCGGCAAATCTCAGCCAATCAGCGGCGGGGTCGCGGCTCGGCCCCTGCTGCCCGCAGCTGGGCAGCCCCGTGGGTCGCGGTTTCCCGCGCTCGGGGGCCCGCGCGCCCCCTCAGGAGGGCGGCTGGGCTGGGGGGGGGGTGAAGGCGCCCCGACCCCTGAGGAAGGAAGAGGAGGGGAAACAGCACCACTGGGAGGGGGAGATAAGGGCCGGGGAGGGAGCAAGAAGGAGTACAACAAGACAAAAGCCCCGGGATAAGGAGGAGGAGAAGGAGCAGGATGGAGGAAGCCGGCCGCCGGCACGGCTCCCCCTCACTGCAACAAAATGGAGGGCGGGGGGGCTGTGCAAGGTTAGGGCGCTGCTGGACCGCGGGAAGCGGCCGCATCCATCGGTGCCTGCCCAGTTCCATCTCGAAACACCGGGAGCGACAGGTGCCTGGCGTTGTGGCAGCAGGTGAGCTGTGTAAAGCAGAGGCTGGGGCAGGGAGGGCCGGTTCCACATCATGAGGAGCTGAGGAACCACACAGCAGGTTTTTTCTGGCTTTGAAGATGTGCCCACACACTACTGGAGCTTTCTCCTTTGCCATCAAAGTACTGCGTGACAGTCTGGTTTTACTTCACCCACCTGCAGCCCCAAAAGATGGATTTCATCTGTTTAAAGTCATCCCAAAACTTAGATTACCTGTTTTGCCCCAGATCCAGTGGGAAATGGGTGCAGAGGGTAGAGGTGTGGGGCTTCAGCTGGAACAGCAATTCTTCTCCACCCTTTAAAACTAAATAAAATATCCCAGAAAGTCACCACCCATCTCTTGCCTAATTGCTCATCCAGCAGCAGAAAAGCCTGTTTGCCAAGGGCTTTCTCAAGTGCATCCAAGGGATTTTTGCCAGGAATGCTGGACTAATCCCAAGATAAAACAATGCTTTCTCTAGCTCCGGAGGAGCAGCTGGGTTTTTTTAAACACTGTTCTTGTGTGAGGAATATTTCAGCACCAGACTTGGCTCAGGCTGCCAGGCACAAGGCAGGACCTGTGAAAAGCAAATCTCAAGACTCGCCCAGACTCAGCTGTCTATGACATTTGTGTTAAACTCACCTGGAAACACTCAGGGAACCATTCCAGAACATCCTCCTTCGACTGTTCCAATGTTACCAAGGGCTCAAGTACCACAGGTCCAAGTTCCATCCCCAGAAACACACACCATTCTGCAGATTTCCACCCCATTTAAACACAACCAGAAAGAAAACTCCCTTACTCCATTCCTTCCCACAGGTGGACATACCCCAAGAAGTAATCCAATACAACAGTTTCAATTTATTTGAAATAATTCGGTTTGAAAACTTTTTAATTTAAAATTTACAGCACACATGGGGAGGAAACATGTTTTGTTACAACTAAAAGTTACCAGAAGAGTGCTGCAGGGCTGTTGTCTTTAATTTAACACTGTCATGGCTTTATTCAAAACACAGTTGCACAAAATCAGTTACTCCAAAGTTTCAGGAAAGAGTCGGAGAAGGAACCAAACCACACTATATACAGACTGCCATACAAAGAGCATTAAAATAGGACAAAACCTCTACAAAATATAAAACCCACCCTGACGTATTTGCATGAAAAGACCACCCACCAAGCAAAAAAGTTTCAAAAGTTATCTGGAGGCTCTGAATTCCTCGTTAAAAAACGCTGTTGCTGCATGCCGAGCGGAGGACACAGGACCGGGGATGGTGACATTGGGACAGATTCTTGGGTTCGTGAGGGGCTCAGGTTCCACGTGGTGGAACTGTGGGTGTTTGGGAAGTGGGAAGTCTGGCTTAGGGAAGGGCTGTCACCCCTCAGAGCTCTGGTCTCAGGAGCTGGACTCGCTTATCCAAACAAGCCCACTGCCCACATTATTTTAATCCATCAAAATAGACTCTCTTTTTTTTTTTTTTTTTTTCCCATTTAAAACTAATTTTATCTGCATCAGTAACAGTTAAGTAAAACCCTGACATGGAGGTGCTCTAACGTACACACTTATAAATAACAAGTTTCAATCTAAGGACAATAAGCAAAAGGATGGGAAAACACTTTTTCTCTCAAAGCTGAGCACGGAGTGAGTGCCTCGCCCAGAGCCTTCAGGACATGACAACCATGCACTGACCCACCCAGGACTCATCACAAACACAGGACTTGGTTGTGGCTGCAAAGGAAGTTTCACCACAGCTTTTCTAGTGTCTTTAGAGATATCCCTTAAAAAACACAAAACCCAAGGAGTCAGTTGTTCCCGAGTGTACCACCGCCCGCCAGACTCCGCTTCGAGGCCGGGAAGGTTCAGGAGAAACCCAGAGTTAAGGCTCTAGTTGGGGGGAAAAAAACCGCACACACAAGGAGTGGGGCTTTGCAGAACTTCAACCTTGCATGATCTAAACTCCACCGAAGAGCTGGAGGTCACGCTGAACTAGTGTGTGAAATTCCTAAAGGAACATCCACAGGGAACCAGGTGATGAGGCTCAGGAATCTCCCTCCTCCCACCTGCAGGCTCTCCCCAGTTTCTGGCAGCTATTGACAGCCAGGACAGATACAAAAATAAGTCTCTGGAATAAAGCTGTGTGTGATATTTGGTTCAGGACCTATGTGAGACGATGTCAGTCAGTGTGATACCACGACTACACTGTGTGAAAGCCAGATCACGCCTGAAGGAGGAATGCTGGAAGTGAAAATTTGTTTCCAACAGGAAAGATGATACATTGGGGCAGATTAGGAATTATAAAGGCTGCTAGATAAAAAGCTTCCTGACATGTCTCTGCAGCCATTCAATGTAAACCTCCAAATATTCCCAACTGTTACACACAAACGGAGCATTTTACAGCCAGATTTAAACAGTTTAAGAGGTGACGTGCAGAGAAGGGCCAACTTGGGTTCATTCTTCCCTTCAACAGTTCTAGAAAAGCTGGGGGGGTGGAAAACAACACGCTTGGAGGAGTTACCCGTTCACTTCTGCATCAGAAATGCATATTTCATCTATTTTATACATTTTATAGCCATGAGTGGTGCAGAATTGCCAGAATGACAATGCAAGAGCAAAGTGAGTGAAAGTTTAACAAAGATCTCTGGCAAAAAGGTTTAAAACTACACATTAATTGCTTTGTTAATACCTGCAGTGACAATGGACTTGGGGGAAAATTTATGGATTGCAACCCTGTAAGGATCACAACTCTTTCAGTTTGCCAAAATACACCCTTGAAGGAATCTAGTGAATACTCCAAACACTGAACATTGGAGCAAGCAGGAAAATAAAAACATCTTCTGAAACCCACTGAGGCTTTACCCTGGAATACCTAAAATAGAGAGGAGCCTTCAAAAAAAAAAAAAAAAAAAAAAAAAAGAAAAAACCAAAAAATTACAGGAGTCACCTTTTAAAAAACTGAAACATGGGTGTCATCTAGTTGGGGGTTTCCAGTTGAATCCATGCAAAACTTGGCCCAGAGTCAACTGATTTAAGAGAGTGGGGAATTCACTGTAGAGCACTTTTCAGTTCAGCTTTTTAAGCATGAAAACTTTGAAATCCTGAATGAAAACTCCCAATATTAAACCCATGGGACATGGGGTTGGATTCAGGGCTAACAATGACCAACACAGCAAGACTGTACGAAATTAAAGAGCTCCAAAGAAAAGTCTGGTGGGGGGAATTTGCCAATGGCTTCAGTGATTATAGGGCTGAAAATTGTTCTCTACAGAAGGTTCCCTATGGGCTATCAGAGCTTATCTGGAATGATAAAAGGGGCAGGAATAGTAAAACCACACTTCTGCTATAAAAAGTTAACATAGGATTTCTGTCAGGACATCTATGGTACATGGACATACAGAGCTGCATAATCACTATTGCGTCTTCCATAACTGGAGAGTCTGGTCCTGCAAATTAATCCTCCTCTTCCTCGCCTTCATCCTCGGGCTCTCGTTTCCTCTTCTCCCCTCGGACACCCTCTGCTAAGGAGAGAGGGACACACACAGCTCATTATGCTCTGCCCAGACAGCACTCAGCCATGGGAGGGGAATGGGGGGTGTGTGTGGTGCAGGTGTGTTCCTGATGGAACATCCCAGCCCAGGATCCTGCACAACATCCCTGGGATTTCTGTGCCAAAGGGCCAGAACATCCCAGCCCAGGATCCTGCACAGCATCCCTGGGATTCCTGGGGCAAAGAGCTGGATTTGGGTGGTGTTCCTGATGGAACATCCCAGCCCAGGATCCTGCACAACATCCCTGGGATTTCTGTGCCAAAGGGCCAGAACATCCCAGCCCAGGATCCTGCACAGCATCCCTGGGATTTCTGTGCCAAAGGGCCAGAATATCCCAGCCCAGGATCCTGCACAACATCCCTGGGATTTCTGTGGCAAAGAGCCAGAACATCTCAGCCCAGGATCCTGCACAACATCCCTGGGATTTCTGTGGCAAAGAGCTGGATTTGGGTGGTGTTCCTCATGGAACATCCCAGCCCAGGATCCTGCACAACATCCCTGGGTGTTCTGTGGCAAAGAGCTGGATTTGGGTGGTGTTCCTCATGGAACATCCCAGCCAAGGATCCTGCACAACATCCCTGGGATTTCTGTGGCAAAGAGCTGGATTTGGGTGGTGTTCCTCATGGAACATCCCAGCCAAGGATCCTGCACAACATCCCTGGGATTTCTGTGCCAAAGAGCCGGGTTTAAGTGGTGTTCCTGATGGAACATCCCAGCCCAGGATCCTGCACAACATCCCTGGGTGTTCTGTGGCCAAGGGCTGGATTTGGCTGGTGTGCTGTGCGCTCTGCTGGTGGGAGCCCGCAGTGCAGTGCTGCCCCAGCCAGTTCATTCATTCCCCAGCAGCCACTCCCTGGCCAGTGGCCCATCCTGACTCCAGGATTTGTACAAAGTGAATAATCCACACTGCTCCTTCAGAAATATCGTTTTTGCAAGTGGGAAATCCAGCTCCCAAACGTGCTCCACTGAGCCCAGCATGTGGAGGAGATGGGAGCTCAGCTGGGGAGAAATTCTGGGATTTGTCTTTACAAAGACGTGGAATTTTTAATGAAAAAATTTATTAAAAAATACTCCAGTGTGCCACTTCTTGCAATCAGAACTTTGTCCCTGTAGCAGAATTGCTTATGGAGAAGCTGGATAAAGGAGAAGCTCCAGCTGCTCCTGGCTGCCAGGCTTTGCCAGCAGAGACTCTAGTGCACTTGAGGAATATTTTCAATGGATGTAAATAACAAGATGCACAGCAGAGCCCCACTCCTCTCCATATCAGAGAAGAACAATTTCCAACTGCACAGTAGATAGTGCCTTTCCTTTCAGAAAACTGTTACTTTATCACTTTTACTTTACTTTTATTTTGTTTTTGTGTTAGTGTGCATGCCCCAAACCCACAAAGAATTATAGAGAATTGATTGTTTCAGTCATAACTTCAATACTTGAGCACTTACCTTCCTCCTCCTCATCACCTCCTTCAACGTAGTCATCATCATCCTCTTCATCCTGTACAAAAATTGGGAGACATTTTTACAACTGCTGTTTATTGAAGTCTTGCTTCCACAATGATCCCAAGCAGAAATCCAGGAATTCCCTGCATTTTCCCCACCAGGGCATCAGTCAGCCTTAGAGGTTCATTTCTTTGCTTTTCCCTCTGTTCGCTTCTTTAAGCTAGCTCAAGGTTATTGAAAAATTAACTGTGAAAGAGATGCCAGCAGCTCTAGATTGCCTTTGAACCCACAGTCAGTAAGGAAAAGGTGCATAACTCCTCCCAAGTTACTGAAAACAAGTGAGTTGTTGTGTTGGTTTTTTCTGTCTTGTTCTAAAGCTGATAGATGAGGAATGTAAACGAATTAACAATCAGCTCCAGAGATTTCGACAAACCCAAGTCTTGTTTTTATATCCCTCTGCTTGGTGGAATTTTGTACACAGGGGAGTGTGACAAGTCAAAATGGGGAAACAAGCCTCTGATACTGGTCCTTGGAATAATGGAATTAAACCCACTTCACATTAACTCCCTGGCAGGAAGCAAACTCTTATCAAAGAACAGTAGTGGCTGGCCACAGGAGCCTTCAATCCCAAATGGGGGGGTTTCTTTGGGGCACAAACCCCACACCAGGCACGTTCTCCTGTCGAGGCCCTGCAGGAGGGGAGGACCTGAGCAGGACCCAGAGCTTTACTGCTGTCCTGTAATTTGTGTGACCAGTTTATAGCTACAAGAACTCTACTCATCACCTCCTGAAAGGTGGCTGTTTTCTGTTCTCTGGGAACTGTACCAGAACTGTTTTCTGTAACCACAGAACCCCACAGGAGCTTCTCTTTGATTCCTGCATTTGGCAGCATTTACAAACTTTACCTGAATTTCTTCTTTCATCAGGTATGAAAGACCAACTTCCTCCTCCTCTTCACCTTCACCCAAATCTGAAGCTCCATCATCTTCATCATCTTCCTCTTCATATTCTCCTGGAGGCCCAGCTTCATTCTCATCATCATCATCATCTTCATCCCCTTCTGGAGTGAAGGACACACATATAAGACCAGAAGTTCAGTTCCATTCACTCCTCTCTGAGTATAGCAGGCTGGGCTGGCCCTAATAGTTTTTTCCCTGAAGGATTTGGGGATTTTTATTTTTTCCTAAATCCAGGCAACACATGGGAAGTGACCATGATTGTAACCAAGTTAAATTTTGTCATTTTTTCTCTAAGAAAGACTCCCAGTGTTTTCCCATCACAAGCTTCAGGCAAAGTTCTTGATGTCTGAAGCAGCTACAAATACAAACTCCTGCCAGCCCTAACAGCCCCCTTAAGGACTGCAACCAAGTTGGGACCAAAAGGAACTAGGTGTGCTTTTGGAACTAAAATTTGTATTATACTGAAGCAGGGGCCTGAAACTATTATGAAACCCTGTAAAATTGTAATTTTTTATTCAAAATAGCATGCATGTCCCCTTGCTCTGTATCACTCAGTGGCACAAAGGGCTCTGCTGCTGGCAACAACAATATTTGTGTCTTTGCAAAAGTATCTTTAGTCCAATTCCCTTAAGCCCAGGTGGCTTCTGCAGGACTAGAAGCCTGTTTTTGCTCTCTATCAGTGCATTAATGCCAAACACACCCTGGACTCTGCTCTTCAGGAGCATGAGCAGAATTGCACTTGTGTGCTCAGGAACACCCTGCACTACATGGAGACCTTTATTCCAGCATCCCATTCCTGCCCCCAGTTTGTTTCAGGAACTCACCATCATCATCATCTTCTGAGTCTGGTGCCTCGTTGTCCTCCTGATCAAACCCATCCAGGTATGTGATCTGCTGGAGCAGCTCAAAGATGCTGTCCCTGTAGTCCTCAAGGTTTGTAATCTCACAGTTGAACAGGTCAAGACTCTTCAAATTCTTCAGATTTTGCTGAAAATTAATGAAAAGGTTTGGTTTTTTCCCCATGGTGCTCCCAGATGCAGCAGAGTGACAACCCAAGAATAACAGAATTTACTTTATCCTCATCTCTCATTTCTAGACAGAATTTTTCTCCCTCAAAGTTCAGTCCAAGTTGCTGGCAGCAGCCAAATCCCCACCAAAGGCACTTGTGTGGAATAACTCCCAACCTTGGGGGTTGGGTTATGTGTGCAGAGCCCAGTTTTGGACAGAAACCCCAATCATCCAGAAAAATGGGTGAATGGATCAGCACTGGCAGCTCCCTCCTCTGCTGCACTGTCCCACTCCTGTATCACACCCATGTCTGAGGAACTTCACAGTTTAATGAAAACTCAGCAGACAAACACACCTTCACAAAAAAGCACAGAGAAATCAGCACCACATTCCTTGGCCATATTTTTTTTCAAGGACAGAAGAAGCCCAACCATTTCTGATTTGGGACATCCCATTCCTGACACATTTTCCAGCAGTGGGGTTACACATGCTGTCCTACAACCATGGCACTGAGTCTATCAAACCAGACCAACCAGGTGACTGATGAACATTTGTACCAATTCACTGCAAAAATATTAAGGGTTCTTGATAAAAAATAGTACTTATTACATCTCCCCAAAGCTCCTCCCACTTCATACTCACAAGAGCTTCCACAGTGCCAAGATCTTTGATTTTGTTGCCACTTAGATTTAGATATGTGAGATTAGGACATCTCTCTGCAAGGACCTCCAGGCCTCCAGAAATGACGTTGTCGCTCAACTCCAGCTATTGGACAGAAAAAAAAAGGAATCAACAAATAGATTTTCAGCCTCAGATTCAGCTGCATCATTAATTGTTCTCCCTTGAAGAATGTAATCAATTTGAAGACTCACCCAAGGTAACAAGCTTTAGCTGTCAAAAAGTTCCTTTAAGTTGAGAATTATAAACTGCTCCTTCAAGTTTCATGCATTTGGGCACTCAGTTTTAAGTTACCAGGACTGGAGTTCACTGCCAGCATTGAGTGACCCAAGAACTTCTTACCAAGTTTTTCTATAGGTCCATAGCTGGACCTTCCCAATATCCAAGCAGTTACTGCCCCAAGAATCCCCTCCCAAACCCAACTCACCATAATTAATTGGAGACACCCAAAACAATTTCAGTTCTTAAAAACACATTTCAGAGGCCCACAAAGCACCTTCAGCACCACAGGAGTCCAGCCATGAGTGCTGAAAAGCTCTTCACCCCTGACTGTGCCACCCCAAAGATACCCACCTTCCGGAGCTTACTCAACGTGGGCAGTTTGGCCAGTGATGTCAGCTCAACGTTGGCCATGCTGAGAAACTGCAGCTCCTTAAATGAGTCATTGAGCCCTTCGATCTCCCCGTTGCTGGACCGGCAGTTATCGAGCACCAACTCTGTCACCTGCAAACAGGCCAGCGAGGCACGTGTGGGTGTCACAGCAGCAAGCTCACCTGAAACCCACCCCAGGGACCGGGCAGTGGCTGCAGGTTTGGGGCTTCATTTAAAATCAGACCCAATTTCTGCCCTGAAATCGCCAACACCCACCTAATTTAAAAATTAAGCGGTAGTTTCCCGTTCTCCAAGCACGCATTAAACTCTGCAAAAACTGCCACCTGACCCCAAAACTCCATCGACAGAGTACGCTGGTGCAGCTCCCCACAGAACCTCTGCAGCCAACCAACTGCTGACTTCTCAGGTCTCATCATTTAACTGTGCATAACCAAACTCATAAAACCAGTTTCTCTCTGAACCTAAAACCTTCTGACTCCAGATTATTTTCCCAGAGAGTCCCAGAGGTTAATGAAGCCTAAATAAATAATTTCCTTGTGCCCAAGCCACTCAATAATCAATACAGGTCGCGTACTTGGAGAAGCAGCAACAAGAAGCAGCCAATTAATTTTAAATTATTTTATCTAGAGTGGAACATCCACTTGGTAAAGGACAGGCACAAGGTGACTCTTCCCCACACATTAACAAAATTTTGGGAGTGCTGCCGACCCCAAGTACCATGAGGCCAGCTTCCCACTATTACTTTATTTTTTCATTACAAGACGCCCATTATTCCATACAGACACCAAATTTTAAGGCAAGCTGCTGGGGACAGAGGGAGCTTCATCCCCAGCAGCTGCACGCTGGCAGCGCGACGAGGCCTCTCCGGCTACCTGCCACCCGCAAACACGACTGGGCGCGTTAAAACAACAGTTTCGGGCAGTTTTTTCCCCCCAAAAAAACCCACGTGCGCCGGGTCAGGGAAAGCGAAAGTCTCAGGACTTTACTCTCGGGGCGAACCGGGCGGGGGTTTCCCCGGTGGGGAAATGGGGAGCGCTGCTCCGGAGCCCCGGGAGCAGCGGGGGCCCCGCCGCGCACGTGCGCTCCCGCCTTGCCAGGGGCTCGGGGCTTTTTTTTTTAAATTTTTTTTGGTTCTTTCCTAAGAAATGGAAAGTTGGAAGCGCAGCGGGGGGAGCGGGAGGGGTATGGGGAGCCCACGGCATGCCCGGCGGGGCGGCGGGCGCGGGAAAGAACGTTAATTATACTAATTAAAGGCGCCGGGATGAGCGACGGGCCGCGGCCGGGGCCGCCGCCGTGACCTGTTTACTGCGGCCGGGGGAAGCGGCGGATTAACGTCGGGGAAAGCCGAGGCCGCCTCGCCCCCCGGGAACTTCGGGGCACCCCGAGAGAGGAGGCGGAGGGGGAATGAGGGGGGGCCGCGGGTCCCGGGGCCGCGCCGGAAGCGCCGCCCGCGCCCCGCCGGGC
>VYZP01063110.1:19075-30928 GCA_013400635.1 Hypocryptadius cinnamomeus
GGTCGGGGGTCGTGCATCTGAGGGGGCCGCGGCTCTGGGGCCTGTGGGGGTCGGGGGTCCCGGCTCTGTAGGGGCCGTGCTGGGGGTTGCAGTCGCCGCGGGGTCGGCGATGGGAGGCAGGTTCGCACAGCTGGGGAATAGCTCAGTTCCTAAAATCTGAGCCACTCAAGGTGGATATATGAGGCTCATATCCCACTCTGTGTGGATACATGGGATTTGTATCCCCCTCGGGTTGCGTATATGGGATTTATAACCCCCTTGGGGTGGATAGATGGGATTTATATTTCCCTCTAGTTGGATCTATGTAATTTAGATCTCCCCCGGTGGATAGACGGGATTTATATCCCTATGGAAATTCTTTTCCTATTTAAAATTAATAATTAATTAATGTTTCTCTGTTGAGCTTTTCTCCTGGAAAATGATCCTTGAAAAGAGCCTGCAAGCCACTGATATCCCTCATGCCCAGGCAGTACAATTCTGGGACAAGCAGTTCTAAATATTTACATATTGACTCGTTTAACTTTGGAGACACAAATAACCGGAGACATTTTGGCAACTTGGTGACAGAATTAAAAAAAAAACAAAAACCAACAACCCAACATGGGAATTTTGGGTTTGTTCCAGCTTTGTGTAAACTCCATGGAGAAAATATTTCTGGGATGGTTTGATAAGGAGCTGCTGGAAAACACCAGAGACCTGGAGAACCTTCTGCTTGCTTCCTACCAGGAGGTAACTGGGAAAGGTTCTCACAACTGCAGGGAAAATCCTCTTTGTGTTAAAGCTGCTTATCAAATCCCAGGGGTTTGCCAGGAGAACTGGGTGGCTGCACATGGAGACAGTGGCCATGGAGCCACCACCACCCTCTGAGTGGGGGGAAAAGGGTAAATCTCGGAAAGAAGCTTGTGAAAGAGCCAGGAGGATGGTGTCATTTTGGGACTGAAGAGGTTTGGGGGAATATTCCCAGCTTTGGGAGCAGAGAGGGCATGTCCAGCTGTCCATCCATGGTGTGTTTGGACATTGCTGTCCCAAAACACCGCTGGAAGGTGAGGATTTGGTTTGAGGATTTGCTCTGGAAGGGAGTGATTTAATTTATAGTTAAACCAGGTTACTACCGACTGGTTTATTTTCTGTGTCTGCATTAGAGGGATGGTTTGTAGAAATAAACTCATCACCTTCATCCACATCTTTTATTTTCCTTTAATTGCTTTTTACTCCACTCCAGGGTTGGAAATCTCACTGCTGTGTGATCCTGAATAATTTTCCGGGACGTTCTTGGCTTTTCTCAATCCACCTTTATGGCAGCACAGAGCCAGGAGGTGGCACTGCCTGGCAGCGCATCCGGTCTCGCTCCTCCCGCCGCTTCGGAACCTTTCGAGCCTTTTACTTTCCGTAGGAAACAAAAGTTTTCTTCTTTCCAAGGCTGGGGGCCGGGATACCCTGGGAATGGTGGGCTGGCCCCGCTGCTCCGCGAGGTGGGCGGGGTGGGTCGCGCCTGCTCTGGCGGCTCGGGAGATCCCCCCGGGGTCTGGGAGGTGTCTGGAGGGATCCGAGGGCTCTGGGGACTGTGACCACCCTGAGTCTCCTGTTGGCTTGACTCAACACCCCTTGGCTCGACTCAGCCTCTTTTGTCCTGGGTACACCTGGGCCAGTTTTCCATCTCTCCTTCCTGCTAACTCCCCCAAGGAAAAGCAACATAGGCACCGAGTGTGAGATTACACTTTTTTCCCCCAAAAAGGAATTTAACTCTGATTTCCCAACCAGAACCACCCATTTCTGCAACAGTTTGCTCTCCATGGTGGGGTTGGGGTGGTGGGAGGTTTTCTGGTCCATCCAGATATTGTGGGTGTTTCTGGGAAATAAACAGTGTGAAGAGCAGTTCTGGAAGAAACAAAGTTGGAAGCTCCTGGCTGGGTTTAGAGTCTTGAGAAGATCCTTCTGACGGGACAAGCACTGCATGCATTGTTTGTGTTTGTTATTCCAGTTCTGGATTATTTACCATGAGAGACCATGCGCCAGGTGTTGGGGATTTTATTGGCAGAGGTTCTTATTTACAGCAGAATCCGAGGAAACAGGAAAGGCCTGGAGGCTTGCTGAGCTCTCTGTGCTCGCGCCGCGGGGCGGCACCGGCCCCTCCAGCAAAACCTTCAAACACAAAGTCTCAGCAGTTCCTGAACAGGGACAACGCCTCGTGGAGAGGATGTCATTGTCAACACCTGACAATGTCCTGGTCACCATCCCAGCCACCGTGTCTGGAACGAGGGAGAAAGGTGAGCAGAGCTTGGCAGGACAGGGTTGGCGTGTTCCTGAGGTGTTGGAGAGCTCCAGTGGGAAAAGGTTGGCCGGGTGGGATGAAACGTTGGAGGAACCTGGGCAGGAGGGTGGAACCGGCTGGTCTGTGAGGTTCATCCCAACCCAAACCATTCCAGGGTTTTATGGAACAGGGTGTTTGGGTGGAGCCTGGTTGCTTGCACCCGTGAAGGTCCCACTGAATGCCAAGGTCGTTGGGAAAACGCCCTGGAAAGCTTCTCCAGGCCATCAGTGGGTTCACAGCTGGATGGGCTGTTATCTGCCTGGAAGGGCTTGTTATATTTCCGTTGTTTTGGAAAGTTGCTGCTTCAGAAAGAATTGGATTTCCCTGGGTTAAAGGACACACTTTTGAGTGAGTGTTGAAATCCCAGAGTACCTTTGGAGGAGGAGTCTGGGGGTCATAGCAGGAGACCCAGGAAGCTGAGGAGCATGATGAGGGTGAGGTGGCCCTGCAGGGACAATCCCAATGACTCCTGAAAATCCTGGTGAGTCAAGGAAAATAAATCAGTCAGAAAAGTCCCATGTGCTAAAAGCCTGTGGCAGAGCTCCTGAGCTGACAGACACCCACCTGACTGTCCTTAGCATCCCTAGAATCCCCTGGAGCATCTGTATCTGGTAATCCTGAAACCTCAGTGGTGGCATTCTCTTCTGGAAACCAATTCTCCCAATCTCCAGTGATGTTTGTCTGGATGTGGAGAAAAAGAAATAACCTGGTATGTCACAGCATAGGATTAACTCCTATGCAGAGAGATCCCTCCTTGGGATGGCTTTGATGGTATTTAATTGGGAAAACAAGGAATTTCCCATTGTTACTGTGCAAACTGGAGAAATAAATCCCAACTCAAACCATTCCAGGATTGCTGTTCATGGACACTCTACTCAAACTCACTTGATTCGTTCTGTGGTCTAAAAATCAGCAGGTTTAATCAATTTGTTCTTCCTTGTGGCAGAGATTTGGGTGAGGAAAACCTGTTTTTTAGGGGAATACCAACTCACCTCATAGGAATCAAACTCGTACACGTATGTGACGGGGGTTGCTGTGACGTTGTCATAGTAATAATCTTCTGTGGAATAATAGTAATTACCTGGAATGGAAACAGCTCCAGGTGAGGTGGCACTATGGAAACTGGGGACTCCTGTCCAGCATGTCCTGGGTTGTGATCACCCAGCTTTTCCCACCTGTGTAACTCAGATTAATCTGGACAACTCAGATAAATCCCCTCCCAGCCCCGGTTATCCCAACTCCCTCCTGTGGCTTGTGGAAAATGGTAAAAATGCTTTTAAAAAAAAAGGCTTTTCTCACTTAAATGAGTCATGTATTCGTATAAATCCGGTGCGATCTCCTCCGTGTCATCTTCGACCTCCGCCTTCCCTGAAAGCAAAGGAACAACCAATGGATCACCACGAGGAGCCTCGGGTCGAGCCGTGGGCGTGGGGTCATGGGAAGCTTCATTGATTTATTGGTGCTTTGGGCAAAACCCCTTTCCTGTGGGACTGATGGATTTACAACCTGACCCAGAATTAGATCCCAGCTAAAGGTGTGGGAGGTCAGAGCAGAGCTGGGGTTTTCCTTCATTTTTGGGTGTGGATGTGCTGGAAGTGAGAGGTGCAGTGATGGGGATGGAGCCTCTGGCTGTGCTCCTGCACCCCAGACCCAGAGCTGGGCTGGATCTCCCCTGGGATGAGCCTCTCTCATCCAGGATCCAGCTGCTCCAGTGCCTTTGGCTGCCAAGGGCTCACAAGGGACCCTCATGTTTTCTTAGAGCTGAGCCACTATAAATAAATTCTGACCCATGTGACATTGTCGCAGTTGGAGCGAGTGGCTCATTCCCTGTTCCAAACATTCCCCATTCCAAACATATTCCTGTGTGTTTTCTTGGGTTTTGGGAGGATTTTTTAAAGCAAGTTAATTGGGATATTAATGTTCTAATAGTCACAGATCCATACACTAAGATACTTATGAGAATGGCAGATATGGAATAATAAGATATTTTTACAGTTTGGTACTCATTTATAGTCACAAATTAGGTAATTATAATATTGTTATTATAAGTTACACCATTAATAGCTGGAATGATGCTGTCAGTCATGCCCAGGGCCAGCTGTAGCTCCAGGTCCCTCTCCAAACCCTCCCATTTCTTCCTCTCATATCCCTGACTTTCTCAGCACTGGCAAAGCCTGGGGGGGAAGCCTAGATCCCAAAATTCTCATTAGGGAATTCTCTGAAAACAAGACCTGAGGCTGAAGATTCCAGGCTGGCATCGGGGCTCTGCAGGAGGGACACAGCACAGCCTCACACCTCGACCTGTCCCACTCCCACCTTGAGCTTTTGGGGAAATTTGGGCTGAAATTGGGACCTGCCCCCCATCCTGCTCCTTCCCACGCTCCTCCTTTGGCAGTGCTCCAGCAGCACTGAGCTCTGGGGCACCTTATCCCCTGCACGGAGCTTTCCCAGAAAGTCACTCCGAGCTGCCTCTTGTTTGCACTGCAGTCCCGCTAAGAATAACAGGGCAACCGTGTCCTGAAAAGAGCTTCCAGCTGGGAATCCCCTCGCCCGATGTTTCATTTGAATCCGTTCCTTCGATGGAGAGAAGAGAAAGGGGAAGAGGGAGGTTCTTGTGGCAGAGCTGCAGTTTTCAGTTCCCCTCAGCCGGTGCTGCTCTGCTCACCTTCCCAGAGATGAGGGAATACCGTGCTCATCCCTAAGCAGCTCCAGATTGGGGTTTTTCCTCCCTCAAACCCCTGATTCCGCTCTTCCCCATCTCAAACTGCCCACATAACTCTCAGGAAATCCTGTTGGGGTTTTTTCTCTGTGTCTCTTAATAGCTCCCAGCTGGAGTTTGAAAATGATTTGAACACAATGCGGGAAACGTTCACTATCCCACTGTTCTCCAAGCAGAGGCTTTATGAAACTTGCAGTAATTTACATCGTGTATTCCCGCTATTTTTTTCCCTGCAGCCCCCTTTCTCCAAGAAAATCCCCCCAAGATCTTTCATCCTCCAGATCCGCCCCCCCCCTCAAATGCCCCGCGGCATCCTAGCAGTGTGAGAATAATCAAAGCAGCGAGCTACAATCAAATTGCCTTTAGAAAACCCTGGAAAAACCCGAGGAATTGATTTACCCGGCAAGGACTGAAGGAGCAGGAGCACCGCGATGCAGAAGTTCATCGTCCCCCGTTGGGTGTCGGCTGCCGGAGCGGCGCCGCTCCTGCTCCGAGGGACTTGCCGAGCCTTCCCCGCGAAAGCAGGAAATGACTCGGGGGGGTTGAGCCGAGCAAACCTTCTCGGTAGCGTGGGAGGGAACCCGGGTTGTGCCCGGGACGGCAGCAGCGCCGGGCTGAGCGTGTCTCGTGCGGTGTCCGGCGGGCGGTGGAAGTTTCCCGTTGCAGAGGCGTTTTCGGACGGCTGAATTGCAAATCTTGGGAAGTTTTCCCCCGGGGAGGGTTAGTGCCGCTGGATGAGTTCTCGTATGGAGAGAGGATGGTTTTGATTATGTTCTAACGGAGCAAAGCAGAACTATAAATAGCGAATTCTTCAGGGAGAGAGGGCAGAGATGCTGACTGGGAGCCAGAATCAGTCCCGACTTCCCGTAAAATCTTGGGGGATTTTTTTTGTTTTGGCTTCATTTCCCCTTCCAATGCCTCAGTTTCTTCGTCAGGAGGAAGAAACATGAACGGTGATAGATTTATTTTATTTTATAGTGGGTAAAAAAACCTTGGGGAGAAGGTGATAGCAGAGCTCTGCCAGGAGCTGGTGGGATCCAGGTGCAGACCAGAGGAGGAAGAAAAAGAGGAAGCAAAAGAGACAGAGCTGAACCACGTGCTGTAAAGTCAATATTTTGGTGACTCTTGAAAATGAAGGTCAGAAAGCCAGGAAAGAGCAAGATGAGTCTTGCATAGTACAGGAGGAGCTCTTTTTTTGGGGTGCAGGGCCATGGAATCATGGAAGGGGTTGGGAGTGACCTCAAAGCTCATCTCACCTCTTGCTGATTTTAAACCAAAGATTTCTGTAGAATTTAAGAATTCTAATCAATTGTAATCCAAAATTCCCCAAAGCAGACTCTTTTTTTTTCTACCAAGAGTGGACCCAACTGAGGAATTTTTCCAGCACATCCCAAAGCTGGTTCCCAGCCTCCCTGGGGTTCCCTGTGCTTTGCAGAAGGAGCTTCCCCCATCTGTAGGGAGATGTTTGGCAAAGGGTTAAATGTCCAGGAATGCCGAGCAGGAAGTGAATCTCTTCAAATCCTCCTCTCCACAAGACCCTCCTCTCCCTCCTCCACAAGAATAACACCAAAACTCAAAAATCCCAACCCAAGCAGAAATCTGAACTTGTTGTGAAGAATCCCAGCAGGGCTGGGGCCAGCAGCTCAGCCAGGAGGCACTGGGGGAGCAGGAAAGGGTTAAAATATCCTGGGATTAAAGGAATGGGGAGGGAAGGGGCGAGGAAGGCCCCTGAGGATGGTCATGGCTTATCAGATGAGTGGATGGGGTTGAATGGACAAACTCTTGGCGTGGGAGCTGAATTCAGTGGGATTTGCTGGCTCAGGGCTGGGAGTGACTCCAGAGCTGGGTGTGATGGCCTGAGACTTGCAAAAATCGGGAAAACTTGGAGAATCCACTAAGAGAAAGGGACCTGGATAAAATGTGCCATAAGGTGCCAAAGGGGGAAACAGCTGCTGTTCCCTGGCTCTGAGCAGCTGGAACTTCCCAGCAGCGTCCTGCATCCCAGGTGCAGGTTTCCAATTGTGTTTCTGGATGGAAAAGGAAACAATTCTATTTTCCTTCTCTTTTTTTTTTTTCTTTTTGCTTCTTTTTTTCTTACTGATTCTTCACATCTGGCATCACGGGGCAAACCCCTTGCAGCCACAGAAAGGAGGCAGACCAAGGGCTTTTCCATCTCCCATGCCCAAACCTTGTTTCCTCTTCCCCCAAATCCCTGTTTTGCTTTATATTTCTACTTTTATGTCTTTATTGTTTAATTATTAAAAGAGGGGTATTTTTTGCCAAAATCCAATGGTAAAATCTGCCGCAACAACACAGCAGCAAGGGAGGGACACCTTTCCCGAGGGAAAACTCAGCATGTGAACCAAACCAGAGGGAAAAAGGAAGGAAAAGGAGGAAAAAAGAAGGAAGAAGGAGGCTCCTGGTTCTTGCTGTGCTGAGGGAGCTGCATCCCAGGGATGCTCTGGGCACCCAGAGCCTGCTGCTGTGCCGGGGGGCTCAGTCCAAGGAGGAAGGTGCAGCTGAAGTCAGCAGTGCTCGGATGTGCTGTGTCATTTCCCAGCTTTAATAGGCGGAAGCGAAACAAGGAGGGAAATTAATCCAACTCTGATTCTTCCCTGAACAATGCCTCGTGCCCAGGAGATGGCATTCGCAGGATTCCTGCGGAAGAGGCTGGAGGGGACATTGTTTGGAGTTCTCCTTGCAGGAGACATGAAGATGGATGAAAAATTTTCTTTTTCAGTGCCCAGCACTCCCTGTGGCACCGTCAGTCCAGAGGAGGTGGAATCTGGAGGGAAGGGCTTTGGAGCCATCCAGGCTGTTCTTGCTGGCTGACGGAATTTTTTAGTCTAAATAAAGTTTTCCTGCTCTTCCCAGCTCCTCTGTAAACAGCAGCAGCGTGGGGGTGGGGGACAGAATCAGAATGGGAGATGTGAGGGGCTTGGAATAGAGAAAAAATGCTGGTTTAAAGGGAGAGGAGAGGAGAGGAGAGGAGAGAAGAGAAGNCTGCACGCAGGTGGCCCTGCACACAGGCGGTGCTGGGCACAGGCCGTGTCAGGTGTCCTCACGTGTCCCCCCTGTCCCCAGTGTCCCTGTCCCGGGACTGGTCCTACCCCCCCATGGCAGGTCCTCCGGGCCGGCAGGGGGCGCTGTTCGCGGCCGCCATGGGCGCCGCCGTGCTCCTGGGCTGCGCCGCGATCGCGCTCGGGCCCGCGGCCGCGCTCGTGCTGCTCACGGTGGCGGCGGAGCCGCTGCTCCTCATCGTGCTGCTGGCGGGGTGAGCGGGGCCGGCCCGCCGGGGGCTGAGGGGGCCGGGACGGAGCCTGGGAGGCCCTTGCGGGGGTCTGAGAGACCCTTGGGGGCTGCTCTGAGGGGCCTGCGGCGGCTCCGGGGGACACCGGGAGACACCGAGGGACACCGGGGCGCTGGTGGTGCCGGGGCCGGCTGAGGGAGGTGTGAGGAGCCCTGGGCCGAGGGGGCAGCTCAGGGGCGGTTGGAAGCATGGAGAGAGCAGCGCTGAGGGTCCCGGCCCGGCGGTACCGAGCGGCTCGGCCTGGTGCCGGTACCGCGGTGCCACCCCGGTGTCCCGTGTGCCCTCAGGGCGTTTTTCTGGCTGCTGTCGCTGCTCGCCGCCTCGCTGCTCTGGTCCGTGTCGGTGCAGCTCAGCGGGAGGGAGGACGCGGCGCTGCTGCCGCTCGGAGCCGCCGCCGCCGTGCTGCTGCAGGAGCTCTGCAGGTTCGGCTGCTTCAAAATGCTCAAGTAAGAGCCCGCCCGGGGAGCTGTGCCGGTGGCCCCGGTGGCCCCGGTGTCCCAGGGCTTGGGGAAGCCGGAGCAGATGTTGGGGCTCCCTGTCCAGAGGAGCCCCGCAAAGTCTGTTCCTTGTTAAACCCCGGGAAGGAGCGGAGTCTCTCCTCTCACCGCGGCTCTCCCTTCCCCTCTCCCCGGGATGGGGCTCAGGCTCTCTCTCTGGCGGGGCAGGAAGGCGGATGAAGGGCTGGCGACCCTCAGCGAGGATGGGCGGTCACCGATCTCCCTGCGGCAGATGGCTTACGGTGAGCAGAGCCCGGGGTGCCGCATCCAGCTCTCCTGCCCTTCCCTGAGCCCTCCGGGGCTGTGGAGGCTCCCCTGACCCCGGCTTCCCCCACAGTGTCTGGGCTCTCCTTCGGCATCATCAGTGGCGTCTTCTCCATCACCAACATCCTGGCGGACTCTGCGGGGCCGGGCACCGTCGGGATCCACGGGGACTCCCCGTACTACTTCATCACCTCTGGTGAGGCTGGGGCCATGGCGCAGAGGAAGAGGAGGAGGAGGAAGGCTCTGGCTCTGAGGCTCCATGTCTCTCCCCACAGCCTTCCTCACCATGGCCCTGGTACTGCTCCACACCTTTTGGGGCATCATCTTCTTCGATGCCTGTGAGCGGCGCCGTGCCAGGGGCCTGGGGCTGGTGGTGGGCAGCCACCTGCTCACCTCAGGGCTGGTGAGTCCTGGGGGGCTCAGGGACCCCCACCCACTCCCCCTCACTCCCTGCCTAGGGCCATTGGGTGAGTTACACCCCCAGCCCCTTGGGGTGCCCGGGCTGGAGGAGGTCAGTGAAGGATTTGGGGGCCGTGTGGGATTTGGGGGCACACAGCTCAGCAGGGGTTTGAGCTGGGTTTCCACAGGGCTGGGCACTCCTTTTGCTGCCCTAGGAGGGGTCAGGAAGGTGTGACCTGCCTCTCTGTGTCCCCAGACCTTCCTGAACCCGTGGTACGAGGCCAGCCTGGGCCCCATCTTCATCCTCACGCTCTGCACTGGCCTCTGGGCCTTCAGCACCGCTGGTGGCTCCTTCCGCAACGTCCTCAAGTGCCTCTCCTGTAAGGGGGTGTGGGGTGTCACTTTTGGGGGCTGGGGGGGTCAGAGCTGTTGGGATGGGGGTGGATGAGTCTTGTTCAATGGGGGCTGCATTCTTGGGGGCTTCCACAAACCCCCAAATCACCCCCACCTTCATAAATGCCCCTTTTCCCCCAGGTAAGCAGGAGCCTGAGGGCCAGGCCATGCTCTACTCGGCGCTGCAGGTGCCTCCCGAGGGGTGAGGGAGCCGTGGCCCCACAGCCAGACACTCCTGCCATTGCCTTCACCCCCTCCTGCTCCGGGGGAATTTGTGTCTGCCCAGTTCCTGGGGGCCTTTGGGGTCTGACTGATTCTCCTGGGAGAGTTTGGGGTCTGACTGGTGCTCCCAGGGGGTTTTCGCCCGGGGGGGGTCAGGGGGGGTCCAGGTTCCCAGATTCTCTTAACACCTTTCCCTCAGTCTGAGGCTGTGGGGAAGGCCAGGGTGGGCCGGATGCCCTGGGAGAAGTCAGGGCAGGACCCCCCCCCCATTTCCTCGTGTTTGTCACCCTGGGGGGGTCCCTACCCCTGGTGCAGCCGCTGGTGATGCTCTGGGGGTGGGGGACACCGGGGCTGGGATGCTCTGCCCTTCTCACCCCTGTTCAGCTCCCAGGGGGGTTGGAGGTGCAGCGGAGGGTAAATTATTTTTTTGATTAAGAGTAAAACCCTTTCACAAAAGCACGGGACACTGTGGCTGCTGGGGAGAAGGGGAGGAGGGAGAGGGGTCACTCCCCCCATTGTGCTCTGCTCCAGCCCTGGGGGCACCCGGGGCATCCTGGTTTCTTGGGGGTGATGGGATCCAGCCCCAAAGCCCCTCAAAGGTGCCCATTCCCACCCCACAAAGAAACACCAGCAGGGGGAAAGGGCTTTATTTGCAGTGGGGCTGTGGGTGGGGGGGCTGTGGGACGGCGTGGGCCGGCCCCTCCCAGCCCAGCCCGGCCCAGCCCGGCCCAGCCCAGCCCAGCCCGGCCCATCCCGGGGTCAGCGGGAGTGTCCAGCGTTCACGGGCGAGCGGCGGGAGGAAGCCTTGAACACCACGTCCTGTGCCTGTCCCCTCCTCGCGCTGCCGGGGCAGAAACCAGCGTGAGGGGGGGGTCTCTGCACGGAGCTCGGGGCCCCCCCAGCTGCGGGGGTCCCTCTGAGGGCTGTGGGGGGGGTCTCACCGCATCCTCTTGGCCCCAAAGTGGACGGCGAGGAAGAGGCCGACGCAGCCGGCGACAACGCCGAAGATGATGGCGATGACCTCACCTGTGTGACGCCCGGGGGGGGTCAGGGGGGGTCCAGGTGTGACCCCCCCAGCCCAGCCTCCCGGCCTGGCCCTACCTGTGGAATATCCCTCTGGCTCTGCAAGGGAAAGGCCGGGGTCAGGGCCAGCACCTTGTGCCCAGCTGGGGCTCCAGGAGCCCCAGGGGGGCCCTTCCCACCCCTCCGCTCACCCCTGGGGAAGGACGAGAGCACCGGGCGCTGGTTCAGCTCCTGCGGGGCTCGGAAATTGTCCACCAGCAGCTGGGGCTCCTCCTGCTCGCCCTCCTCCGTGGAGTAAAGGCTTCCCTGGAGCTGCTCCAGCTGGAAGGGGAAGGGGGCAGCACTGGGGGGGGGCGTTCGCCACACCCGGGGGTCTCCCCCCCGAGCGGGTCCTACCTGGGCGCGGCTGATGCGGACGGGCTGCGGGAAGAGGGTCCAGAGGACGCTCTGGAAGCAGGGCGGGGTGGTCAGGGACCCGTTGTAGCGGTAGTAGCGCTCCAGCTGCGCGGGCAGCAGGTCCCGGATGCTGAAGGGGGGGATGGCCACCGTCTGCCCTGTGGGGGGGGAGCAGTTTGGGGCGTGCTGGGAGGGGGATTTGGGGTTCCCCCCTCCCTCTCCTCACCTGCGTAGCGGATGCTGCCGAGATGCCTCAGGATGTTGTCATAGGCGGGGTGGGGTTCATCTCCCACCTGGGGGAGTGAGGGGGGGTCAGTGA
>VYZP01063111.1:0-12612 GCA_013400635.1 Hypocryptadius cinnamomeus
TGTTGCAGTGCTCTGTTCAATCTTTTCTCTGAATTTCCTTTTAATGGTACAGCTGAAACATTCAGGAGCCTCACTCAATTATTTGACCAGGAACTCTATAGAGAACATAAGATTTATTTCTCAGTACTAGCATTCCATTTGCTAAAATGGTTACCAATATTTATTTCAAACAAACTATTTCTTTTAACAGTTGACATTCTGGGAACACTGGTCCTGCCTATCTTTGCTTTAATTTGAAATAACCTTTCTATTCTCTGCTATTTCTTGTATTTCTATATCTGCCTTTTGGAAATGTCTTGATAGTACTGAAAAGTACCAACACCTATCACATCTAGGGTTTTCAAGAGGCAGGTAGGCTAAGCAGTCAATTTGCATAGATATTTGAATTTGACAATAAAAGCTGAGATTAAAACTCATTAAAAAATCTCCTGGAAAATGATACAATTTCCAGGAACTGACTCAGGAATGAGTAACAATTTTGCACCAGAGGAATTCTGAAGAACATGTAATCTATTAATATTGCAAACATCAACAATTCAATGAAATACATTTGTAAAGAGGGTGTCATTATGCATAAGCTGGGATGCAGATAGTTTAGGAAAGACAAATATGTATGAGTAATTATGTGAGCTCTAACTGGGATCAGAAAGGCTGTGCTAACAATGTGTCTAGTTCAATGTATTAACCTGTCGTAAAATATTGCATCTGCTTATTAGGGGCTATCGCTGCATGGAGAGAGGCTGACTGGGTCACTGGACAGGATGCTCTGGCACAACCAGAGGCCACCAAAGACTGGCCTCCTCTGTTAGGTTAGTAGGCAAGTATCCTCTTTCCCTCCATGGAAACAACATTTTAGTCCATTAAATTTATTGGGTGGTTATAACTCCCACAAATAGGTAAACAGAAACTGTTTCTGTGTTTTGTGGCTTTGCAGGATTCAGCCTTTCAGGCAGATGGAATATGTGTGAAAATGTAAATGCACTGAATATTTTTGATACCAATGAGAAAGATTTGTGTGACGTTTTAGCAGAGTGAAAATAAAGTTGTAATAAATCAAGTAAAGTATTTTATGATGGTTCTGATTCCAGGTGTGATTCTCCCCTTTGTTCAGTTTGTGCATGATCTTGGCTATTCATATCAGATTAGAAGACCACAAAGATTCCTCTTTTTCTCTAAACCAATGAATTAATTTCTTCCTCAGTTCTGATGTATGAACTACGTAATTGGAAAAGTATTGTGTTATTATATTTTGAATGGCACTTTCTATCGCTTTCTGAGCAGAAGGATGTGTTTATTTTTTTTTTTTTTCAGTTCAACAATATGATGTAGAAGAATTCAAATGATAATAGCTTGCTCTTCTTCCTGCCATTTTGCATATGTGTTTATATGCAGGTTCTCCTCGTTGTGTTACATCTGGGTTTTTGGCAAAGGTACAGTTTTCTTGAAGTCCTACAGAAAACAGCACGTTCAAAATGATTCTTCATGATGTTATCAGAACAGCTTCAGTAGGTGAAATCAGCTTGGAAGAGGAAGTAGAAGTTACCTGGGATCTCACAAAGGGGTGCATGAGATTGCCTTGATTCATTAGACCAGGGGTTCATCCCAACAAATACAGCCTTGGAACGGAGAAATAATGTTATTTGAAATAAATAAAAACTTAAAACTCTTAGTTGTGAGATCATTTCCATTTTGTGTCTTGTGTGTTGTATGAGACTTGCAAATGCTTAAGACAGTTTTAATCAGAGCAATTATGAGACCTCCTAGCTTTTGTGGAGGTTGTTAATATGGATTAATCCCCAAAGGTTAAAGGCAATAGTTTGTGAAGAAAACAAATAGATGGTGATCTGAAATTTGATCTATTAGGTATTCTGTATCAGTTATTAGTAAGCTTCTGATCAGTAAAATGATGCCATGGGAAAATAATGTTTAGGAGTAGTTTCTATTACTTGGTATCATACCATTTTTTTGCTACTAACAGCAAAACACTGTTGTAATTTGTAGCAATGCCATGTAAGGAAATTAAGTATAAGTTACCTGACCTTGGACTCAAACGCATGTGGACTATCATGCCCAGTAATTCCACTCAGATGGGTGGAGATTAAGTAAGCACTAAATAAGTAGTGCTTGCAATAGTTTATACTTTATTTAGTGTAAATAGCTCTAAATAAGCAGCATATGGAACAGCATAACAGGATGGCACAATTTGCTAATAGTGTTGTCCACAGCACATGTGTCACTTCTTCCGCTGGAAAAAAAAGGGAAAGGAGGGAGAGGAAGAGGGAGCAGAGAGGTCCCTCAGGGACACCTTGCCTCCTGAGGGTATCCAAAGGTGAGCTAGAGCTCACTGGACATGTCTGGCTCACAGACCTGAAATGTTTGTCATGCTAGTATGGAATGGAAATAGGAGCAAGGAGTTGATGTTGTGCATAAAGCTGTGAACGTGTCCGTATGTGCATATGTGGGATTGGAAAAAGAAAACAGGAATGTGAGGAATTTTGTAAACTGTGACTGGAGATTTCTAGCTTTCTTTTGAAGTTGTGTATTTTGGAGGGGAAAGGTGGGACCAGAACCACTGCAGAAAGAGGAACTGTGTTATATGAATAGGCAGTCAGTGTTTTCAGGAATTTGCAAGTATTTAAGAAGTTAAAGGTGCTAAATAAGAACTAGAACTTCTATTTTTTCACAAGCTTCTGCCTGTGACACACCTTATTTTAACTGATTATTACACAAATCATGAACTACGAAGATAATTGCTTCCCTGGCCAAATGACAAAGGAATTCTTATTTCCAGTATATGCCCTGTTGAATGCCGAAGGCATTGTACATGCTAAGGCTGATGCTTTGCTGTATAATGGACACCTACTGATTAGTAGTTCTCAAGCTTAATTTGGTTATGGTATGATAAACTAGGGAGTGTCTTTCTAAGTAAAACTGACATAATGCTTTTCTTCCACTGGAACTAAGATAAATCTGTGCTTCCAATACAGCACCTCCAGAAAAGTTAATTAGATTAAATTTAAAGCATCTTTTACACTTCATGTATTTGAGAATTTAAAAAAAAAAATTCTATTTTTCTCATATTTGAGTGTTTTGCCTCTCTAATTGTTTTCCAAAGTTACATTAGGCAACATGAGTATCAGACTCACGTGTGGCTCCTTTGTCTATATCTCTCCTCAGAGGACATGTCTGTGTTTTTTCCTTACATTCTACTGATGTTGTTATTCATAAGAAGCCAAAGACTGCTTAAACTGATTTGGCTTTTGCATTGGATACACACATTTCTCTATTTTAAAGCCTACCAGAGGGAGAAACTAAATGCATTTACCTGGAGGAGGTTTCTGAGAAGACTGATGCTGGAGTATCACTGCAAAGGGAAAATAAGGTGATCATATTGGTGGTGTCTTACTGGTAACTGAGAACACAAGAGATCCTAATATCTGCTGCTGGAATGATAGTGTGCTCTGTGTTTTTGAGAAAGTTTTTAACTGAGAGAGAGGGAAGTGCTTTTGTATTCCTTGGACCTAAGTGACCACCCAGCAATCAGCTAAGGCAGCAAAGCACATGTGGCTGGCTGTCATTTTGTCTGGATAAGTGGCTCTTTCTCATGCTTGATAAAGATTGATGATGTTCTGAACCCTTGCCAAAAATATGCCAGTGTGATTCAAATCGAGCTTGTCTTTGAAAAGGTGATCTATACAGCTTGAAAGCCATTGAGATTGAGGCTGTGAGGAAGTGCAAGAATTTGGGAACTGGGTCAAGCTTAATCTGGTGGGCTTGGGCAGTCCCATATCCCCACACCTGCAGCAGGCTGATGTGTCTGTGCTGAGCGGGTGACCAGAGTAAAGCCCTGAGGTCTGCTTAGATGAGCTGATGTTGAGGAGCCAAGTGTGCCCCCTAGGACTGTGCACAGCAATTTGGTATAAAGTGATTTAAGATTAGTGGCTTTCCACCTGTTTATCTGCCCTAAATAAGCTCTGAATATGTTCGCTAAAGCATACAGATAAGGAGTCAAATTGCTAGTAAAAACATGCAAAATTCATGCCAGAGGAAATATATGAAACATTTAAAAAATATTTGTGCAGGCAAATAAGGGGCTTTGCAGGCATCAGGGCAGTAGGAGGGAGAAACTTTACACCATCCTCTGTTATGTTTGAGCTGTGGTGTTCATGTGGGAGTGGTTACCAAAGATCAAAGTTCACATTTCAACAGAGGAAAAGAATAATACATTCACACTAATTCACATAATTATTCCCAATTAGCTCGAAGATAAATGTAACTTATATAAATGTCATTTATATATTTTATGGGTTCTGTTTTTATATTTGTAGGTCACATGATGAAACACCACAGACATTACATTACAGACTGACTGCACCTTAAATTTAATATCCAGCGAGGACAATAAGACCTACATGATGAGAAGAAGGCGACTCCTTGGTGTTCCTACTATTACTGACCTAATACTATAAGGATATCAAAATGAAATTGAGTCAGTATTTTAATCAGTTGTTTTCCTTTAATGGAATACCCGTGGAATGACCATATAATCATATCACATAACCAGTAATGTATGTATGTCTATACATACTTCAGCTTGGCTTTTCTAGAAGACAGACAATTTATCAGGGAAGACATGAAATAATTATTTGAATTTCAGTAATAATTATTTTTGGATTACGTAGTCACACAACACTGAGTCACCTACAGCACATTGCCCACAACCTAATCTTATGTGAACTACTTTAATTTATAAAAAAAGCATCTGTTACTATTGGGTCTATAATTCTATCTAGCTTCCTATAAGATTGGAAATTATAGGTGGATGTTATGGAGGAAGCATCATCCATTCTCTCCAAGTTCACAGTAAATACTATCTGTCATTCTTTCTAGATAAAAGTTTTAACATAAAAGTACTGTTACAAATGCAATCCAGATTTGCCCATTAGGCAGTTGAACACAGATTCTACTTCTGATTCTTAAAACAGTCATGGGGCTGAAGATCACAGCACATGCATTAAAAAAAAAGTCTTGGTAGCTGATGGGCAGAAGTCAAGATGCAATTGTTCCTCCCAGATGCTCACCGTCTCATTTGGGATACTGCTGTTGTGGGAGTGCAGCTGAGCTGAAAGGTGACCAAGAAGTCCCTGTTTGCTGGCTTCCACCGAAATCATTGTGAAGATGTAATTCTGTTCCTTTGTCCTTCACCTTGGGGCCAAAAGTCAATGGAAGCCATTAAAAAATTGTAGTGAGTCAAATATTTATTTGGGGTTGAAGAAAAACTCAGGAAAGACTGCAATGTACAGGAATGGCAGGGACAGTTTGTTGTTTAAAGAAGCCAGAGAATTTGTGTAAAAACAAACAAAAGTTTTCAGCTCTATAGCACCTTGAAACAAAAGTTCTCCTAGTTGGAGAGGTCTCAGCTGGATAATCTGAGTTAGATGTGGACTCATTCAAAAACTGCAGTCTCTTGAGGGGTACCTGCACCATGCCTTGTCTGTGAGACACTGTCTCTTCAGGGGTGTATCTGCTTGTGGCATAGACTTATCCACAGCCACCATCCCTTGGAGGTGCTTGTTCCTGCAGTGCCTTCTCCAGGGACCAATGCCTTCAGAGACAGACGTGCTGCAGCATGGCCTTACCCACAGCCACAATCCTTTCAGAAATACACCTGCACCAACATGGCCTCACCCTTGGCTGCAGGCCCTTCAGGGGTGTTCTTGCTCTGTCATGGGCTTATCCATGGCCACATTCTTTGAGGTGCTCCAGCACAACCTCGTGCACAGCCACTGGTGCTACAAGGTGCATCTGCTGCAGCATGGATCATCCACAACCACAGACGCTTCCAAGTGTACCTTCTCCTGCATGGACTTATCCTTGGGCCACAACCCCTTCAGAGGTACACCTGCTGCAACACACACATAACCACGGATGCAGAGTGTCTCATCCATAGGGATGGTCCCTTCAACTCAAGCTCACACTGGAGTTCCAGCGTGTCCAGGAGAGCAGCACAGGACCAGCAGCGATGCTCTGGCCACCTGCCAGCCCAGGCCCATCACCACTGCTGCTATCAAAATGTTCCCAGGCACAGCACTACAGCAAGGAGTGAAAGCAAAACGGGTCACTAAAGAACGTTGGACTCTAAAACACAGATGGGCAAGCAAGGCCCATGGCAAGCAAAGGAGCCTGCCAATTAATAGCTAAAGAGCAATAAAATAAAAAATAAAATTGGTCTACACATTGCAATGTTTGAATGCCCCCTCCTTCTTCCTTGCCCCAGCTTTCTAACAAAAAAATCTGCACATTTGTTTCCAGTTAAAATCTTGCTTCTTAACATTCTCATTATTACGTGGTGCTAAGCCCCTAATCTGTCACCAGGAATAATTACTGATACTATTTTTCAAAGTATTCTGTACCTGGATTGTGAGATAATAAATCATTCCTTATAGAATTCAATACAGCTTTGTATTGGAATGTTCCACAAAGTGTTCAGCACAAGGACATTGTATTTTCAAAAATTATAAAACCCAACATACTTAGGAGCAAATCTATATGATGCTATGCAGTGGTTGATATTTGAGCTAACGTGTTCACAGGCACATAATAGCACCATGAAGAAACACTAGGTAAGGTTTTGAAACAGCATAACTGCTTTCCAGCTAATTACTCTGAATACAAAATGCCACCGATGCAGTTAACAGTACTAACTCAGTAATACTTCAGGGATTTCTGCTCTGTTACATAGTACAGACTCCCCTGTAATGTTTTGTATCTTACATTTTTAGGTGATTTTTAATGTTTCCTGGTTGTACATAAAGTTTTGTTCATCTGCAGATTCACACTGAATAATTGTAAAATATGAATACTGTATAAAGCATCTGGAATATGTGCAAAATATATTGCTTAATTCTAGGTGTTTCTTAACATTTCTTGCAGACATCCTGTTTTAGCATTGGGAGCATAGACCCAGAGAATTAATATTTTGTACCACCTCCTTCCTCCTTCTTTGAGGGATGGGCAAATAGGTTAAATGAATAAAAGAAAACAAATTCCCTGTTATCGATCATGGCTCGAGTGTGGGTAGGCTCACCCTGCTCTCTCACGACTTGAGGTGGGACTCTGGATGTCAGACTTTTCTTTCCTGTTTGGCTTCCCGGCTAGAGGTGGCTCCAAGGCTCAGCAATGACTCAAGCTCTGGTAGACAGTTTTCCTTGTCTTACAGATTGTGGCAAGCCCTCACTTTGACCGCACATGAGAGCAGCGAAGAATTGGGGTGCTCTGGCTTGCTGCTGATGGACTGCGGTGGCTTCCCACGAACTGTCGTACCCCACCATCAGACAAAGCAAGACACAGTGTGCTACTGGGCCCAAGAAGGAAACTGCCCCAGAAGAAATTAATTAATTACTTTATCCTTAAGCAGGCTTTTTCGGGCACAGAGCAGCCACTACAGCAATACCACTTTGCTGTAAGGCTTTTGGTGGAGCAACCTTAGCAATGAAACTACAATAAAACCAGAGAAGGGACATCCCAAGGCAGCAAACCCAAGCAGAGGGATAGTATTTCCTGAAGAGGCATCATTGCACATGAGGGATGGAGAAGTAAGCAGCAAAAGGGAAGCTGACTATAAAACCACAGCACTATATCCTTGGTGCTGCTTTTTAAAAGGCTTTTCTCAGTAACCCAGCTCTCTGACAAACGCTGCAGTGGGCTTGTCCAGGTGGCACTCTCCAAGAAATAAGATATAATGATGACTTTCAATATAAAGCACATGGAAATAATTTGGCTTGAGTTAATCTTGATCCAATATTTTAAAAAAGAAAAATCAGCCAAGGGTCAAAGGTTGTATTGGGACCCAGCTGATCCTAATCTTTTTCTGGGCCTTTTCAGCACACATTCTTGGGCTAGTCACTTCATGGCTCTATACCTTAATTTTCCTCCCTGTAGAATAGACTGTAGACATTACTGCCCTGTGAAGTGTTTCAAGGAAGATTCAGGAGAAGGATGCTATTTATGGACAAACAGCCACAAACCAGTAAGTAACCTCATATCAAGTTTAATGGCTGCCCATCAATCAGTATCACAATTATCAGCATGGCTGCATGTGGAATATCCAGTAATGTCTGTCTTTAGGACTGCTTCCACTCTCCTTTCATGAGCAATGCATTAACATGGCACTTTCAACCATTCTTTCCTTCTTTAAAGCAACTGCCCTCTATATTTTGTCTTCTGGGGCATAAAAATGAAATAAAAAACCAACCTGATCTAGTGATGATTCATTTGAGGTCCAGGACCATACAAGTGAGAAAGCATCTAGTATTTCTTCATGTTCATTACTACCAGGGCCTCTGCCTCTGCATAACCTGCTGTGTTATGCATGGATCTCACTGTGCCTGCACATGGCTTCGTTTGTTTATACTGTTCTATGCCTGTCTGCCCCTCCTGTGTATACATTTATTATGTAAATAACTATGACTTAGTCGCTTTTCTGTGATCTACATGAGATTTAACAGTAAACTGCTCAAGTTCAAGAGTAACACACTGATATTTGACACAATGATTAAACTCTCCCAAACAAGAAAATACAAACATACACTGAATACTTGACCTTGATGTGGTGGAAAACTTTGTGTGCTCCCATGGTCCTGCAGATACTCCAATGGCAGTGGTGGTGCAAGTTCGACCCTGTGATCACCCACATTGAACAGATAGGGTTCAGAGCAAGGGATGTGGCACTGGTCTTTTGGTATCCCTATAAAAAACATGAGGAAACTCAAATAAGCCATGGAAAGAACAGAAATAACAAGGTCCATCCCATAACAATTTAGGAAANGAAATAACAAGGTCCATCCCATAACAATTTAGGAAATTTAGGAAATTGACCATGAAAAAGCGTTGACTCCTTGGAGTGTTTATGTGTGATCTTAACAGGAGCTAGAACATGCTTCAAAGCCTTGTAAGAGATAGAGTGGCTGGCAAAAGTTGGCAAACGTGCTGTGTTACACAACTGTGGAGAGACTGTGAAGCATTAAAAGGGAAGAGGCAATTCCAGAGAATGGCTGCTGCCTTACCAGCAGTTATCAGCTGTAAAGAGACCAGCAAAATAATAAAGAGTATCCTCTCCCCAAAGACACAAAAGAAGTAAATATTGCACCAATGAACATACTGCAGTCTTCCAAGATGATATCACATTAAAAGCAGCAAGGATGAATGGAAGAGAAAAAGTGCAAAAAATCAGCTACGAGGAAGAAAAGTTTTCACGGTACAACTCATAGTAAAGGAATGATATTAATTTGTATTGATCCATTTTAAGATAATATTAGGAGGCATATCGTTATCGCACAAACACATTCACAGCTGTTTGTGGTTTTGACTATCAAGTAGATTGGCCCAAGGGGAACTAATTGCAAATTGGACTATTATCTGCGAGTCAGTGATATAATGTCTTTAACATATTGACCTCAACTATTCATTTTAATTTAATGTATTGTAATATTTTATTTTATGTTAATAAATTTAATGAGTTTTCTCTTCAGTTTTGTTTTAAAAATGTTGTTTTATAGTATAATGTTGTAAAAGAAATTAACATTTTTCTATGTAAGAAAAAAATACTAACTAATTTTCTATTAAAAGAATTTTTATTATGCTTATGTCTTTATATTATTATCAAGGTCCTGTTTGCCTTTTCCACTTTTTTATGATTGCACTGTGAGCTTTTTCAAGGCCATGTTCCTGTTTTCCCAACTTTGAAAAAATCAATAGTATTCTGGAAACCGGAACATATGTTAATTCTTAAGAGTTATATTTACTTAAGACACAAAAAATGAGACAATTTTATAGGGCATATATTTTTTTTTACACCAGATATTTAAAACACAGAAGAACTTACTTCCCTTGCATTATATGCAGAATATTCTAAATAAAAAAAATGTACAATATATTCCATATGATAAAATGTAAACCACTCGGCCGTAAGCACAGTCTCTCAATTTTGTACTCTTGAGTAATGTGAGAAATTAAAAACAAAGATTATTTCTGGTAGTGTACTCTTTGCTTTACAAACTTGAGGCTTCGGTTGCTTTCCAACTTACCTCCCACTAGACCTCTTTCTGTGAAGGACAATTTTATTCAATGCTAGGTAATATTCAAAAGTCCTTTGATCTCAGTATTATGCTCAGACTTCTCTTCGTCTGGCAATGAGCTTGAAAACCACCAAAATCATTCAGCTGCTCTGTCTTTTGTTATTTCAGTTGCATGCTCAAGGTAGTGTTTGTTGCCTCATATATCAATGAATATTTCTATCTGCTCCATCTTCTCTATCAAGTCATGGTGAAGATTACTAGACTCTTGGCTTCCTGTCTAACACTGCTAAGGGAACTCTCAAGGAAGAGCATCCTACCACACTGTGAAAACACTTTTTCATAATAATGAGTTAGAGTTTCTTTTATAATTTTTCTAAACATTCTTTTACGAGCCTTTTGCTCATTGCTGATACCTGCCACAATTGTCACATGACCTTCTAACTAGCTCTGAATTGCTATAGGGACTGAATTTTTTAAAGTTTCTGATAAATACATTTTGATGGAGTCTTTATGTCTCTTTCTTACCCACAGGAAAGCTAGGAAAGGATCCTGGAGTTCAGGAGTTAAAGCTTAATGGCTCCTGGGAAAAAAGGAATAGGAAAAAGAGACAGGCAATTGCTCTCCTTTTGATCTACCATCAGGTCAGCTGAAACAACAATATTAAATGCTCCAAACAAAAGCAGGGATTGGTCACTTGAGCCATACCAGCTGCTGGAAAATCTGATGCCCTTTCCCTGGCACCCACACAGCACAGTGATTAATTGGCAGCCTAGTGACCTAGACAGTTTCCTGTTTTGCCTAAGCCTAAAGCCATCACCAGATCCACATTCCCAGTCTGGCAAACTAACGCGGGAGGCACAGGTATGACAAAAGCCTGGTGGCATTACAGGCAGTCCTCACGTCAGACTCGTAGGTGCCAACGGGTCTTTGCCGGTGGTAATGTAATGATGCAGGAATGCAGCTACTACCAGTGGAAACAGCAAGTGACAGGCTTTGGAGATGCTGCTTATATGCCTACAGTGTCAAGTATTTCCTGCACCCTTTTCTGTAGCTTTAAGTGACTTGCAAGTGTATTAAGGACGCAGCTTTATTTATCTAAAAGCATTAATGCTAAACATATTGATTTCAGATTCACCTGGGTGAAAATTGACCATAAAAGTGTATTAAATAGTACTAAATATCTGTAGACGCCTGAAATTTATCAATAAATAATTGATCAAGAAACAGAAAGAGGAGAGCACAGAAAATAAATTCTTGCTAAAGAATCAAGTATTTCATATGATTAGAAAAAAGAAATTTTATTGATATTTCTGATCAGTTCTGAAGCATGGACTTGCTCTATATATCAATCTACTAATGAAAGCCTTTAGCTCCTCCCTCTCACTCTAGTAACCATCCAATCTGAGCTTAGATGCAAGCACCAATGAATTTCAGTGGTCTGTTGTATCCTGCAGGGCTCATGGCAATTATTGCAAGAACACACCTAAAACATAGGAAATTTACCCTTAGCAATCCATTGTTTTCTTTCCCAGACATCTTCACTACTTTCCCTTCCACACCCACATCTGTTTTCTCTGAGAAGCAAAGTTGAGAAGAGGAGATGAGATTGTTTTCTACGTAAGAGAGAGACAGGGAAAGGCAGCTCATGTCTCTTGACCTGAATGAAACCTGTCCTTCAGGACCAATTCCAAGTTTCAAAGTAGACAAATCAACCCTTACAGCATTCACTACGTTGTGCACTGGAGGACAAGAAGGTTAAAGAGGCATGTATTTCCATATACCCTGTTTATGTGAATTGCTAAGGTCAGGCCTGAATTGTCCTGAAGATATGGGGAGAGACACTGGAAGAATCTTCTCTCCAAGGGAAGCTACCTAGGGTTCAGATAGTAGTTTCAGAAGTCTTGTACAGTGTCTCACTTGACACATGGGCTGTAATCAGAGCAGGCTTTTCCTCTAGGGACAGGTCTACATGCCCATAAAGAGATGATGGAGCAGAAGACAAAGGAAGGTTCAGAGACTTCAAATATACTAGAAGTACTGGTCATGCTGAGCTGTGCAATATCTAGCAAAATGACAGTAGAAGAACACTTTTATTGTTGTCATTGTCCTTCCCTTTCTCCTCTCTTGTTCATCATCTTCCATGAGGCCCAACACAGTAATTTGAACAGCAGAAGGAGCATGGCTGTGCTATTGCTTTCTTTTCCCCGAATTGCTTAGCTGCATCAAGGTTTAGATTACACTGTTAAGTACTCTAGCTGAGATGTGTGTTTTGCCAGCAGTTTGTAAAGAGCAGAAACAGCACAAGAGCCTTGAGAGCCACAGGATGCTGGAAATCTCTTTGTAAAAATAAATGATTGTGAATAGGTCAGTACTTTTAAAGCATTGAGTCTTCTGTATTTCAAATCTGAAAAATATATGTGGTGAAAATTTATTTGCATAACCCACCATTGTCACTGATGTTTGAGGAAAGTTAGGCTGGATATGGAAAGGCAACTTAGTAGCACAAGGTCTCTGAGAAACCATGAATCAGCTCTGT
>VYZP01063112.1:0-16878 GCA_013400635.1 Hypocryptadius cinnamomeus
CAATTAGTTTTCTTTTTCTTGCTTTTTTTTTTGGCAAACGTACACTGATTTTATCTATATCTTTATTTATATAAGTGCTTATTTATCTGGAATAAACAGTGGCAGCTAAAGCTATTTTGAAATTTCAGATATAAACCCCTTAAAATTTCAGTTGTATGTTTCTTATAATTTTTCTCAAACCTTTTGTTTGAGGCACAAAATTCTCACATCTACCCTTTGTTTAAAGAAGATTTTAAAAATACTAAAAATTAAACTGGTCCTGTTTGGTAACAGCACTAATTAAAAACATAAAAACATTTAAAATGTACTTACCTGAATAGATGGACACATTGAATAGATAAACAAATGACAGAAGATGTGCACATTATCTCTGAAATTTACTCTGGATGTTACTCGAGAATTTAGAGCATAGCTTTTTTCATGTTACCAAGGAATACTGAAACATCAGGGAACATTTAACCTGTTGTTAGCCAAAACTTCTGTGACCAAAAAAAAGATATTTGCCACAAAGATTTTTTTTTTTTTGTAAATTCACTCTCTACTCTTAAACTTACTAGAAAATAAGCAAATTGTTCTATTCTTTTGAATAAGAATTTTTAAACTAGATGCTACATAGCATATTTGTGATATAATTCAGAATGCACAATTAAAAATATCAAGACTTAAACAAGAGCAGTTTCTCTGGTGACAATATAGTGGTACTGCAGTGCTAATGACTCCGTGGTTTTAAAATTACTTGATGTTTCAAAGAGGAACAAATGTGTGCAGACAATTGCACGTAGGAGAGGCCACAATTAACAAGTTACATATTTTGTGTGGTATGCCTAATGAGACCATTAACAGCATGGAAGTGTGTAACCAGTGATTGAGAGCAGGCCTCTTCAACTTGTCTTTAAAGTCCCCTGGGCATCACTCACATGTGCCAGACATTGAAACTGATGAACCTTTTGCTCCTCTAACACCTGCACAAAGTAATAGCTTAAGATGCCATGTGAAAAACAGGATTTCATCTGCCAAAGATGATCTAAGTTGAGATATTAATTACTCCTTTGGGAACTGGGTATAGTAAATGCTAACATGAATACATAAACATGATTTTTTCAGATACAAAGCAAGTGGAATTCACTTAGCTTATATAAACAATCATCAAGATATGAGCAAAACTGTTCCACTTCAAGATAGATTTTTAGGTCTTTGGCTATATTTTGTTGAAAATGTATTATGTGAAATTAGCTCATTTTAAATTCATAAAACTGCATGCTATATTGTTGAATCAGAATTGATTCCCTTTGTAAAAAAAGTGCAAAGCACTTTTTTCAGATTTATCATCTGAAGACATTTACTTGCTGTTGCCATCAGTTACATATGATTTATTTAAAATAATGAGCTCATATACGATTTCTACAATTTTTGCCTGAAACCAAGAGTGATAGTAAATTTGAATTCTTCAATTCAGTCTTTTAGAATTTTATTTTATAACCACACTTCCGACTGCCAGTTTAAATTTTATCTTTGGATTACTTTTTTGTAGAATTATCCAAATTAAGTCTAAAATAAGATCTCAGCCAAGTCCTATAAATAAGAAGATGATCATTCTTTAAATCCACACACTTCAAAGTGTATTTCATGGTATACTAATTTTCTTAGATAATTTTTTAATATAAGGAATAAAGATATTAGATCTAAAAGTTAATCTGGGATTTGTAAATATTCAGGCACAGTTATTTTACTAGTAAATTCTCTTGAAAATATCAGCTGAAAGACAGCTAGAAGACAATCCCCATATACTAACATTCTCTCCCAACTAGTTACACTCACTCCTAATGAACTGAAAAGTATTCTTTGATTTGAAAATACCCTAACAGAGTGTCCACCTTATTTGAATGTGTGTTTGGAGGATGCAAACACCCTGACTATTTTAAATACATGAACCCCACAGTGATGATGTGTGTGCATATGTTGGAGGGGTGTATTTAGTTTACGATGAGCTGATTTTCAGTTCTATAAAGCTGTGTCAGAGACATTTAGTATTCTAATGTGAGAAATCAAAGGCAACATACAAATTGAAAATGAACTGAAGAAAATGCCATTCTCAGAAGAAAATGCCATATACTAGAAGAAATTAGAGTGAATTAAAGTGAACAAAGGTATAGTCATAATTTAAACAGATGAATAATCATTATTCTCAACAGAGATTGACGGGGATTTTGAATCACAAAATTGATCTGTGATGCAATGATCAGAGGAGATCATAGATAATATTCCAAATAATTTATTCTTAGTTGTGTGGAGAGCTTCACGGGATAGCATATAGCTTGGAAACTGAAAGATCATCAAATGGCACAGCACAGTTTAGAAGATGCATGTAGGGCCTGATTCAAGGCTCCATTCTGAGTACTCTGTTCCCCATTTCCTGTGCTTGTTTTGAGCTGTGACCATTCCAAGTAGCAGACTTCCTTGCCTTATATACTAGCTGTGGTAATGAGAATAAAGTGTTAGCTAGAAAGACTTGTCAAAATGTTCCTAAAGAGTGGGCTATTAAAAACATATTCAGGCAGATCAGCTGAATGCTTTCATGCTGCAGTGTGTCTACTGTAAAGCATATTGTAGCCATGATGATCTACATTTTCACAGAAATATTTCCACATTGCTCTTTTCATTTCTGAAGTATAATGCATTTCATAAGTAAAAACAGGTGGAACAATTTTAAACATTGGGTTTTGAAAAAAATATAGTGAACCTTTTAATATGAACCTCTAAGTTTTCAAAGGTGAAAATGATGAAAGCTATATAAAGCACTTCCAAAGTTTAAGTTACTGTTGAGTTTAGTGATCACTGACAAATATGAAAAGGGTCTACCACACTTCCATTGTTAGGGAAATGTCAAAATTGAAATTAATAATTACATGAATCTTACAAAACAGAATACTATATGCTGTAATGTGTATTTTTTAATTTTTTTTTTCCCCCCAGCAGAGAAGGAAAGTGTGAAGAGCCAATGTTCAGCCACTAGTACAATGAGAATTGTTGTGTGATTTCTCGTGTATCTGAAGTTATGGTCTACAAGAATACTTAAAGGAACTGTTAGGATGGGGGCCAATACAGAACAGTGTCATGAATGGCATTTGTTCCTACTTAGAAGAATGGAATGAATGAATGAAAGGGAATTTGTACAGGAAAAGATAACATCTCACAGAGGTTCATTGAGTGCCTGGACTATAGCATATGCTCTGTGACATAACAGATACCTACATATTCACACCAACATGCATGCCATATGCATTCTTTCAGACACATAGGCAACCTTAGGACAAAAAAAAATCCAAATAGACATTCTCCAATAAATATGTATAATTTATAATTATAATTTATAATTATAATTATATATAAATATAATTTATACTTATAATTTAATTTAGTTATAATTTATAATTATAATTTTTAATCTGGCTTTTATAAATTTCTGAGTGACATAATCATAAATGTTTAAATGAATTATACTGCTGGATAAGACACTCTGGAAAAAAAAGATTAGTTTATGTTCAAAGTTTGCAGATGTTAAATTTTTAGTACTGATGCAATTGACACTTAGGTACCTTCCTGAATAGTAGAGTTTGCAGACCCAAAATCTTAACATAGAAATTAAAAAAATAACCTAAGCAGTTTCCAACTCCCATTTCAGCTGGATTTTGAGTAGATATACATATGTACTCTATGAGTTAGATACTGTTGCAGGAAAAAAAATGCTTACTTAATGTACTTTAAACCAAATCAGGAGTAAAGCAGTTTGTTGACCTATTATTGACATATGATTAACTGGCAGTCTATGAACCACATATTATTCTTCAATATCTGCAATACAAAATGTAAGCCACAATAATTGGTGTCTATGGATGGTTAGTAAACACCTACAGTCCTCTAAGCAGCCTTTTATATCTAATTGCCTAGAAGTTCTAACCAGACACCGAGTTATGAGCACAGATATGGTCTCATAGGATGTCCACACTCTTAGAAAGAACAGACTTCATGAAATTAAATAGAATGAAGATCAGTTTCCAGTGAGTAGGACATTTGGTTCTTGGAATATTTTACAAGTATGTTTTACACTTTGAAGTTAGGTGTCAGCTAAGTAAGATTTTTCAAGGGCATAAATGAGTTCCTATGATTCTTTCTCCCTTAATTATGACACAGACTTTGCTCTGAGTAGGGGATGTGTCAGTATTCTTTAAACATGAATCTATGTGAACAGTGATAACGTGTATGCCAATTGTTAATGTGCTTTCTTCTTTCCCCAAGAATAATCTTCTGCTTAGAGTTCAAATTCAGCCACAGATAAATGTCAGTACTAGAATAGTCTGGAGAGTGATTTGTTTACCAAACCCAAGCATAAGGAACATTTTAGATGTCCTTTTTCAGCTGAAACATCTGCCTGGGGCTGGTAGGACTGATCTGTCTGTTGGAGGCTGCAGCGGGTTGACCCCGGCCGCATGCCAGGTGCCTGCCAAAGCCGCTCTAGCGATGCCCTCAGCTGGGCAAGGGGGGAGAAAATTGAAAAAAGGGCATGTGAGTTGAGTTAGGGACAGGGAGAAAACACTCATCAATTGCTGTCATGGGCAAAAGAGACTCGCCTTGGGGCAATCAAATTTCTTACCTATCAAACCAGTATAGGGTAAAGAGAAACCAAACCAAATCTTTAAACACCTTCCCCCCGCACCTTTTCTGCCAGCTCCCTCAGTTCTCTTGGGTGGAGTCCATCCAATCCCAGACACCTGTGAATGTCTAGGTGGAGTAGTACATCACTAATCATTTTCCCCATGGCTTATGTAGGCTTCCTCCTTTGTTCCTTTGAGAGTATTTTCAAAAGCGATAAAGCATCAGTTCCTGGTCAGAGTCCCGATGTTTCAAATAAAAGAAGAATAAGAGTAATTTATGTTTGCCTACCTAATAAAAAAATTAGCTGTTATTGCCATTATTTTAGTCCCTAAACTTGCCAAACTTTATATTTTACAAAAAATCATGCATAATTTTTCATCATGTTTAAAGTGTCTTCCTGTATGAATAATGACACCCCAAATCTACTAAGAGAGATTTAAGTAAATTATTTTACTTGTGTGACAGTATAATTAGACTGCTATTTACCGAATGATCATGAAAAAAAGAAAATTTTCCTTCTAAACAGGGATTTCTTTGGTTTTACTCTTTCATAACAAAATTTTACAAGAGTTACAAATTTTACCTTTACAAGTCTTGACCACATGTCATTGCAAAGAGATACAAAAATTAAATTATATTCTTTATTGACCCTATGACAATCACAATTTGGGTGAAGCATAGACCTTCTGGAAAGAAATTACAGGATTCATGTATAAAGTCTAAGTGGGTTTTTAAGCAACATCATGCCCCTTCTCCTCCTCATTTTATTTCAGTTTCAGAGCTTGTATACCACTACAAGTATTCCCATTTTCATATTATATTATGACTAAATCTGCTGTTTGGTATTGATTTTATTCACAGCTCATGTGTGCAACTCAACTTCAAAAAGAATACCCATTTTTAATAGGATTGAAAGAAAATCACAGATCTAAAGTTTGAATCTATTTCAAGTTACTTTTTCTCATCTTTTAATATTTAAAGGTCAAGTAAAAAATATAATTCAGTACAGTGTATATACTTCCCATTTCTGCAAAGTCTCAGAAAAAGAAAAAGTAATTAAATTAAAGTGAGAAGAGTCAATAGAAAATACTGAAGAGCCTGAGGAGACCTAAGTTCAAAGAATAACAAACAAGACAAAAGAAAAGAAATGGTCTTAATAAAGAATTCTTAAGCATGAGGAATTAGAAGGAACTCAGTCCTTTTTAGCTATACAAAGTACTACAACAAAACAACAGAAAACAAACCCAGAATTGCATACATAAAAACACGTTTATTTTAGTTTATTTTCTATGAGAGTTTGCTAATATGAAATGTTAAATATACACTTAAACATATTTTTAAATATACATTAGTGCTTATGTCTGTGAGCTGTTAAGGAAAGCAAATACTCTTTGAATTTATTTTTAATCCTTAATCATAGAAATGAAGGGCATAAAGTCACAATCTAGTCTGAGCTTCACAAGAAATGGAGTTTCGTTAGTTATAGGGTTTTTTTCCCTATATATGATGAGCAATATATGCTGGGTAAGAGTAATGAACTTGTGTCCTGTAGTAAGTTTTCCTTATATCATTTCATAAATTGCCTGAAGCGAATGCTCCCACCGTTTACACAATTTTGGTGATGAGGCTATATTTGGACATTGCATAATATAAGGAGGGTAGTGGTGACAGTGCACAGACTGTACTCATGATCCCTCCCAAAGAAGATTTATTTGCTGTTAATTTATTGAGGACATTTCTGATAGTCTTCAAACTAAAGTCTGAAAGTAGAGCACTCCAGATACGGTATCATCAGTGCTGAGCACACAGGCAGGTCCCCAGTCTGCTGCCAACACTGCCTAACACAGCCCATGATGCTGTTGCTTTCTTTCCATGAGAGCACTTTTCTGGCTCATGGTCAGCTTGTCCACCAGCATCTCAAGGTCCTTCTCTGCAAAGCTGTCTCTTTAGGTTGGTTGGCCTCCAGTGTGCACTGGTGGCATTAAGCAGAAGTTACCAGAAGCCTCAATTTCTCTCACTTCTCAATAATAAACTAGAAGTGTCTATAGCAACTATTGGATCATGGAAAGTCCATGTTATCCCTGCATACCACTTCTACGTGCACAAATTAAAAAGATACTTTACAAACACTGGCTTACTTGGAGAATTTCTTTTCCTTTCACTTTGAAAAACTGTAACAGAAAATTTCTGACAAGGATGCTCTTTCCTGTCGCTCTGAAATGTGTGCAAAGAATGTGTGCAATGTTTCCATTTTACTAAAATGAAAACAAAGATGGTGGAAGGACAGGCAGGAGTGACTTATGAGGAGTGGCTGAGGATATGAGTTTTGTTCAGCTTAGACAAGGGGAGACTAAGGGGTGAACCCATTGCTGACTACAACTTCTTCATGAAGTAGACCAAGAGGGAGGTGCTGATCACTTCTCTCTGCTCTCCAGTGATAGGATGTGAGGGAATGGCTTAAAGATGTATCAGAGGAAGTTTAGTTCAGAATTTAGAAAAAAGCTCTTCACTGAGAGGATGGAAAACTCCAGGGAAGTGGTCAAGGCCACAAGCCCGTCAGAATTCAGAAAACATTTGGACAATGCTCTTAGATGCATGGTTTAACTCTAAGGTTGATTAAACTCACAGAAAGGGTGTGTGGTTTTGTGGAAGAAGGTTGAAAAATTACTGAAAAAGGACACAGCAATAAGACTTTAGGAGTAAGTATTTGACCTAATACTGCTAGGGGAAAAGTCTTCTTAATCCAAGATAGTATGCAATTGCTTCCAGCTTGAGTAATTTTCTTGTGTTTTTCAGATTTTTTATGCCAACACTGATGTTTGCATACTTTAATTACACTGTGCTACAATAACAGAAGTTTCTAAATAGACCAAATTAGCTATTATTTTTATTTGAACTTCAAACTTATTATTTAACTTTGACCTCAGTTTGGTTACTCGTTTGTTAACCAGTAATCTATATAGTAATAGGTTGTAAATTGTCTTAAGAATGTACTTTCTTAAAGGAATGTTTACTTGTTTTTAATTTTTGATTACATCTGCAAGTACCACTTTGTCCTATTACAATATGGGTAATTAATTCTGATAAAGCAGATAATCTGGAAGTACATAGACTGCTGAGGGACTTAACATATAATTCATATAACAAATTGCTTTAAATTTCTTATGAACTACTTCAGACAGCCGTTATCAGTGGTAAGTAATGTGTATTTCTTTCCATCATATTTTCAAGTTACTGAAACTTCACTATATTTGACATATGAATTCAAAACCTATTGCTTGTCCAAGTCATCCACATAGCTCATTTACTAAAATGAGTTGCAACTACTTGTGATAAAGGCCATCTCCTTGAAGTTTTGAAGATTTCTTTTAAAAGGACATTAATATTCTTGTATTTTAGAAAAATATGACTATCAACATCAGTGGAGGAAGGTCATACTGTCATCTATTCCTATATCCTAACGGACCAAAGATAGGGAAAATTTTGGTGCCACAGAAAATTTACTGAATATTTTTTATATTTTCATTCTTTTCATTCTGCACAAGAAAACAGTTCAAATGTTTTATAAGGCACTTGTAAATTTAAGTCAAGGTTCTAACTGTCCTAACGTGTGGCTACTGCTTTTTAAATTATTTTTCTCTCTGTGTATGTTTATTTCCTTATGGACAAATTATGAAATTATGTTTCTAAATTCACAATGAGATACTAAAACTGTGTTTGCATTTGAAAGATAAATATGCTCTAGTTTGTAGAATTTGCTTTACTGCAGTGTTCTGAACACTACAGTAGCTCGCACAGTGTGTGACTAATAAGGAAATTTATTTTGAGGCAGCAGTTTCCTCAGTGTGTCTCTTTTCATAGACCGATGAACTCACATTACACACAGTAGCAAACTGCAGCTAAAATCCCAAATGAAATCCAAAACCACAAAAGAAAAATTGCTTGCATGTACTTCTAAGTTGCAAAAAAAGGATGAAAATCTGCTGTTTGTGACACAAATAAAAAGTGATTAGCCCCCATAGTTTCATAATGTAAATGATCCTAATTTTTAGGAAAATATTAATTTATGTGGGATTTATTCTGAAATATTTCTATTGTTGTGAAGTTATGATTTCCTCCCAAGTAAACATTACTGAACTTTGTTCAGGAGCACCTAAGGGATGTCTGGCTTCTAATGAGAACTGTAAAGAAATGACAGGGATTCTTTGTTGCCAAGTGCAAAAAGCAAGTGGTACCACTTCTTAATAACAAATAAAGCAGAGAGAAAGTTCTTTTAACAACTTCTGGACTGGGACTATTTCTTTATATGAGTTTTCCAAGTACTGGTCTATGGAATTATATTCTTGTATTTTGTCAATAATTAAAACCCCCTTAATTCTTTCCATGAAGAGCAAAAGGAATTCAGTAAAAGCATTTCTTCAATGTCAGAATAATCTCTAATACACTGAATACTTCAGCGTAGATGATTTGCAGTTAAGGCTACATTAAAAATCATATTTATTTTATTTTATATGACTTCATGTACAATATTTATATTAAGTTTAACATTTTAAAAAATTATAAGGAAATTAGAAGTGCCAAAATCAATGCCTTTTTAAAAAGAGAATTTTGGTTATTTTCTAAACATATATAGAGTTTCTTGGAAGGTACAGAAGTCTTTTATTTAAATATCTGAAGATCTCAGTGGATCTTTCCCTTTCCTTCAAAGGAGATGCTAATTTAGAGAACTGCAAAGGAGGCATAGACTTCTTTGTACCACTTTCTTTCTCTCTAATTTTGATGTTGCATCCACTGTCCTTCTTGAATGCGTTTCTGTCCTTCACAGGATGGCTGCAGTCTTCCAGGAGACCTGCCATTGATCACTCCTGAAATTACTGCGTTATCAGCATCCTATTTCTGCATTTTTGAGAACTTCATGGTTGACATTTTCTTTACCCTGAAAAACCTATTAAATGTGAACTATTGTTGAACATGTGACCTATTATGTATAGCACTAAGGAAATTACAATGATAACGCTTGTATATGAGTATGTTTCTTCTGTTATCAATCTGCATTCCAAGGTATATATTCCACATTTCATTTTTTCTGCATACTTAATGTAGTACTGTCAAAGAAATTTCCCTGTTGAGTACCAGCCATACAGATGGCCTCAGTGTACAAGAGATCTTAAATAATTTTGCTGCTAAAAAAATCCCCAAAAGCTGCTATTAAGGGGAAAGAACCAAGTTAGGCATTAGCAAAGCTGTTATTGTTCAAATAATATTTTAAGTAGTCATGAAAAAGGAATGAATATAAAATTATAATGTGTAGAAGGAAGAACAGGCTTTACTTAGACTTTCTTATATATGCAGTATAAGAATTACTCTCTATAATTATGCAGTAGACTTAGTTTACTTGAGCATACAATAAGTTTAGATTCAATGAGCTGGAACATCCTAATACAAGTAATGCAGTTTCCCTACTACAGGACAAGAGTGATGTTTTTTTTCAATTCTGACAGAGCAGTGGAAGACTTCTAACTGTACTGGTATTTGTTCATTTTCCCATAATGTATAATTTAAAAGTGTCAGACAAACTGCATTGAAGAGCAGATTTGATTGCATTATAGTTACAGACCTATGCAAAGAGCTGGATGAGAACTGCTGGATTCCTGGAAAAACGCAGATGAAAAAGCTGAGTGACCATGTCATTCCAAGAAAAAGAACAAAGATAAAGGGGGTTTTCATAGAATGTCCTGAACTGGAAGGGATGCACAAAGAGGATCAAAGTTCAGCCCCTGGAATGATATATCCACTGGCAGGCAAAGACCAGCAGAGGACTTATGATACAAATGCACGTCGTGTTGTAAACCTATATTTTTCTGAAATATATGTAAGCATTTGTTTTGACTTTGGCTGCTAATACCATAAAGCAGTTCACAAAGAAATATCTCCAAACTATTACAGACCACTGTTGACTTAAGTCTGCCACTGTGTCAGCAGAAGTTTCTGCTAACATGCCTCGCAATGTCAAGACTGGGACTGTAATTTAGAGACTTGCACTTCTGGGAAGGCCTCAGGAGGACACAAACTGAAATAATGAAGACACAAACCAAAATAATGAACACTAGAAGAAAGTGATGACTGTATTCTCTCTCAGCAGATATGGGTTTATAATCAAGTTCATGTTAGAGAGAAATCATTCAGTCTGCCTCATACTCTTCAAATAATAGTGCTGCCAAACTATTTCTGCATCAATTAACTTCTTTCATTAAATTAAAACACCAAAGGGGACAACTTAGCTGATATAAAATTTAAGAACTAGAGTGGCCTTTTTCCAGTGATTTACAATTAGAGTAAGCTGTTTGTACTACAGCAAGCTCAAGCAAACAGACATTACAAAAATTACAGCTCTGAAGTTTTCTTCCAGTACCCTAGTAGGCTTGCTGTTCCAATAAAAATGCAAGTAAAAGACACCTAAAGTATTTATTAAGGGAGTCAGAAAAAAAAGGAATGTGCAAGTACGTGATATAGTAGAAAATAGAATAAGAGGAAAATATTACTTAACTGGGAATATAAAATGACTTTCAAAACACGACTGAGAAAAGATATTACTGTAGATAAAATGCAATGGAAATGATACTGATGTCAGAGGTAGCACACTAAGAAGAGTACCTCATATTTCAAATGCCTCAAGACATTTAAGAAGTCAATTGATAAGAAGTGTTCTGTAAAACACAACAAGAATGAATGTGTCTGAAATTCTATGCTGATTTTACTTTTTCATTTGTAGGTTAATGTTTTAATATGACATCAGAAATTTCTTTGATTTGAGTCTGGTAAGTTAAATTAAATTACATGAACTTCGTCAATTGTATGCCTCCATTTTAAAATTCAAAATAATTAAATCATTAATATAAAAATACTAAAGATTCATGAGTTGCCTGATTTTTTTTCCTGTTAATATTTGGCATTAAGGCATCCTAGGCACCTAGCTAAAGTAGTTGCAAGATAATTAGAGCAATTCAGTGCTGTGACATTCTGAGCATCTGCCTTCTACTTCCATCACCTATCTCTTCTCACTCTTCTTGAAACCCATTTCGCTTTCAAAAGAATAAATACATAATTCTTAAAAAAGTATGAGAAAGAACATGATCAAGCTTTTGTGTACCCTAATGATTAGTGTTGCAAGATCAGAGACATTTGTTTTTCAGTCATAATTCTAATTGATGTTCACTGGGAAGAATTTAATTACCAAAGAAAGATCAGGTATATCATATTGGTACAGGGACATAAATAGGAGCTCCAAACATGGGGAGAGAAAGTTTATAAGTCAAATGTTTCTGTTCCTTTTTGTTATTCCTTTCCATTGTCTTCTCTACCTACGTTTCCTACTCTTTCCCTTCAATAAAGACAAGGCTGAAATTATAATTGCATTTTGGGTTGGATTTGGTTGTCCAAATGTAAGTACTAGCTACTAGTTTTACTTTGTCAGTAATTGCTACCAGCTTATTTTACCTGATAAAGTTGCTTGTGTTCTATCTGTCAGCCTTAAGTGGATGTCTGAACCACCCTTGCATTCATCAAAGGATATTAGGTAGATTTATTTAGGCAGCTGAACAGTTAATTGATGAGAAAGAGAAGATTATGAAATGGATAGCATAGCCAAAGTAAGATAGGGCTTATTATTGTGTGCTAATACTTCTACAGCAAAACAGATCCTAAAATATGTTGTTTCTACTGGTTCTTAAGTTAGTTCTTTAGGTGCATTAAAATGCCTCAGAATGCGCATGGATTCGGTACAGTATTACTACACATTAGTTTGGTGTTTTATATTCAGAAATGAAATTAAAAACAAACCAATTGCACAAGGCACAAAGAACCAGAAACCCTTACTGAGCCCAGCAAAAATAGTAGACCAGAGAAGTTTGATACAAAACATAATTATACACAGTGACTTTCAGCTGTTTCTTGACAATCACACAGCATAAGGATGAGCCATTTGATAAGCCCAGGATCTGATTTATCTTTTGTCAGTTTAACTTGACAAAGACTTTCACTTAAATGGCCAGGAACTTGTTTTACAGTTTACTTCACTTCATTTATTTATTATATTGTTTTATAACTAAGCAATTTTTTATATATGAACAAAAAGTTCACCACTTGGATTAAGGAACTTCTCTGAGTTTTTAAAATGGCTTATATTGGTTTCAGTATCATTATAAACCAAGTTATTAAGGAATGAAAATTTGTATTAGAAAACATAATCCTCAAAAGAAATATAATGCAAAATAGTAATGTCTTCTGTACATATTATGAATAATATTAATTTTATTCCTTATTTTTTCGCAGTGAAGATACTCATATTGCTGCAGTTACAAAATGGAAAAATATTATTTCATATGATGTTCTTCCCACTTATCAGATTGCTTCTGTTACAAAAATTCATTACTGGGGACTATTATTTTTTATTGCAAAAGTTATCTTAATTTACAAAATATCTATGTTACACATTAAGAGAAACACACAGTACCCAAAAATATATCTAGCTTCCTTTAAAGTGATTTCATTATTTCCAAAAAAGGGCATGAATTTAAAAATAGTCTAGATAGATGGTAATTGGTGAGTGATCTGTCCCTGTCTTTATCTAGACCTGTGGGCCTTTCATTATACTTTCTCTCCTCTGACCAGCTGAGGAGGGAAGTAATAGAGTAGCTTTGATGGATGCCTGGAATCCAGCCAGGGTCAACCCCCCACAAAAATCCTTGTCCAAATATTGGGAATATGTTAAAGGAAAACATTGCAGTCAGTAAAAATTCTTGCTAGCTGCAAGTAGCAATTATGGCAAGTAGCCATTTTTACAGTTTTCAGACATAACCATTGTCATTTAAGGATTACAGCTGTAAAATTAACCCTCTTTACTAAAACACAGTCTCCAGAAAGGCAGAGTGGTTCATGATGGATGCTAAAGATCTGGAGTTTAAAAAAAAATGAGGTAGTTGTGTATTGTGTACTCCATAATTCTAGAGGCCATACTCTGGCAGATGGTAACAGTGGCTGCTGGTCTTTGCTGATGATCTCACCTTATGTTTGGAGTTATTCTGATAAACAATGAAAGATCATACAACAATATATATTTGACAGTAATATCTAGCAAATATGAATTTTGGGGAGCAAGCTGTGTACTTTTCTTTTTTTTTTCAATTAGATAACCAAATAAATTAATTATTTGACTGCTGGTTGGGTTTTTCTTTCAGAACAGTATTTAAAAGGAGCACATAGGATTCATGTTGTACAAAAAAAAACCTTCTCTAAAGAAAAAAATAGTCATTTAAGTTATTGCTGAACCAAAAAGTAATCTACTGGCATTGCATTCTTTCTAGTCTATCTTTGCTATGTTAATTTTGAAGATACTAGTTTAATTCGCATTATATTTTTAAGTTATCCAAAGACTCCAAAGTCCTAATTCTAGACTCATGGTAGCACACTGAATAGAAAAATTTAACAGCAGCTCTACTTAGTGGAGTTAAAACAGTGAAAAAAATATTGGAACAAAGAGTTTTTATTAAAATGTTGCCTTCAGTAAGTCAGGCTGAAATCAGCTGACCTGTAATATGACATAACCTTTCAGTTAAGGTTAACTGAGTTACAGAAAGTAAAAGTTTCTGTAGTTTTAGTTAAAAGGTATAAATTAATTTCATGAGCCGTCTGTTCAACACTACCGCTTCTCATGGGTGAATGGTATATTTAGAAGGAACTTTCACCCCATTTTTCCATTCCTTTCTTTAAGGCTAAATAAGGTGGGTGTCCTCTGAGGTTGCTTATTGGATCAGACAGTGTGCAGAAATAAATGTAGATAGACCTTCAGCTGTGTGTTTAGCTATCCAAAATAGTGAATTGAGAGTATTGCCCAAGCACTGGCAGCAGGGGCTGAGGGCTGCCCTGTGTGAGGAGGGACTGGGGCTGCCCTGTGCCACACACAAATGGCCCCAGCTGGCTCCACAGGACACACTGCAGGGCACAGCTGAGCCCCTCAGATGAGCTGGTGACATCTCAGTGAAAATAGGTTTAAGAAACACAGAAAATGCTAGAAGTAGATGGAACAGAAACTGAAAGCAGCTGAGTGAACATCGAGGGTGTCAAGGCCATCAGACATTATCATTGAAACTTTTAATTGATTTTGCCCCTACAGTAAAACGTAGCTAAATTTTAGTAATGCTGTTTTGCTGACTGCATATTCACTCTCTGAGCCTCCATGATAGTCAGGGTCAAGACTATATTATCTAATACTGTAAAGTCTTTTACTCTTGAGAAATTGTACATGCTCCAGCTGAAGAAAATGAGTAAAATGTCGCATCGGTCATTCTCCCACACCATCAAAATTAGGTATCTGCATCAATGCCAAATGCATCATATATTTCAATTACCTTTATTGCTGTCCTGTCACATGTCAAGGATACAAATATCCTTACTTCTGGATTGTGTATTCCTATTTCTTAACTTATCTGCCCATACCTGAAAACAGCAAGGTCAGACCTACAGTGACAGGTAAAATTGTTTATGTTCAATATTAATTAAACTTTTCAGCTGAATAGCCATTAGTTCTGTATGACATCATAGCCCATTCACCATTATTCATTTGTGTTTTACACTTCTGGCAATATAAAGCAACCCTAAATCAAGCTAACAGCTATGAGATGAAGTGAATCTATGCTACAGTTTCTTATATGGCTTAAAATCATGCAGTGGTTTCTAACTCTGCCCAAGATTTATATGAGAGAATGGTGTCCCAAGATTTTTGTTTCTCTTCCTTTCAAGGGTGAAAGCAAAAGTCTTGAAAATAAATGGAAAGAATTTATACAGCTTCTAAGTTGTCTGTGGTATGATAGCCTTGAGTGTCTTCATATATGTATATGTATATGATGTATATGTATATGTATATGTATATGCATACACAACAGTCATTAAAAATTTATAATTTTACCACGAAGAATTTATAAATTTACCATGAAGAAGCTATTGGATGTGAACTCTGAATACCCTGACCAAAAACCTATTCTGTAAGATGCATGGTTCTTCATTTACTTCTACTTCATTTTACTTATGTTAAAGAGGTCATGAAGGCCTCACTTCAGCAGAGGTAGAAACATCTAGGCATCCCTCAAACTGGATATCCCTCAAACTCAACTGATGAGTTGATTCCAAAACTCCTCATTGCTATGGAAGGTATTGAACAGTAACAGTTTAAAGAAGCACAACTGGATTTTAGTTGTGTGGTGGAACTGTGTAAGTGGTTAAACCTTATACTTCTCTAGCTTTTTATTTGTTTCATTGTCTTCTAAGCCATTCTTTGTGGGTGCAATTTAATATGATAAGTCAATAGTTGAGCTCAAATATTAAAAATCTTTAAAAACGTGCTTTAATTATTAAAAAAAAGTCTGCCTATTAGCAACAAAAATCTTTTGGAAGTCTCAGTCTAACACTGAGTTTATAATCATCCCTGGCACCAATGGCTGAGACACATAATGTGTAAAAAACCCTGATCTCTGCTGTGACCATTTGATATTGCACATCCTGCTCTTCAGGAATACACTTTAATGTGTGAAGCCCTTCCTTTAACTGAAAATCTTTTTTTCATTCAACAGCAGTTATTCTTAATCTTTCTATTTTCACAGAAATTGAAAGCTATTACTTCTTTGCAGGTTACCAAACAATACTGCTATTCACATAAGAAAATACTCCATTTTCTTTATTTGCTTTTAGCAACAAATTTTTGCTCCTCTTTTGTTCTCCCGCTCCATGATTCAGATTACCTTACTTCATGACAATTTAAAAAAAATTCAATGACTCAGAAATTATATAGCTTTGAATTGTCTTTAACTGAGCATAATTATCAAAAGTCAGCTATTACATTTAGAAAAGTTTCCATATTCTTATCTGGACATATATATTTGGAGTTATATTCATATAAAACTTCATATATAAGTATGGAAGCATATATTTGCATAAGGTTTTATCCATTTCATATAGGGAAGAACAGAAGGAAGAAATTATTCTTCAGCATTTTAATTTTGTTCTCAATTCAATTAATGCTTGATTTAGTTTTATAAAATGAATAATAATTAGTGTGTTCCCCATTTGTTCAGTGCCTTCGCATTACTTAAAACCCAAACTGTGGACTGAAATACATAACAGTAGCCCCTAGACAAGTCAACTTGTTTAGGCAGAAGATTGACAAATTCTGTA